>JAPMUY010003702.1:0-30000 GCA_026901105.3 Galaxias olidus
TCGTTCAGTCGCTGGGTTAATCCAGTTGCGATAAAAACAGCAATTAAATGGTGTGACATTAGCTGGCACCTAGTCCTGCTTCTGGAGTCTGCCCAGGTTTAGACAGCACTCTACGTATGGGGCCTTGGTGTCGCCTGGTGCCGTATTAAGTGGGAGCCCTGATAATAACACTGTCAAACTGACAACGCGGGGCGCTGGGCGTGAGAGAGCAGGCCTGTAATTACAGCCTGTCTTTACGTTGGCCTAGGCTACTGCAGCTGGCCCTCGCGGCAGGTGGACAACAACTAGTGGGGGGGTGGGGGGGGAAGAACAGGGTGGGGGGTGTAGGGTGTTGTTATAGGGGTTAAATGAACGCCTACCGTAGCACTAATGTTGTGCTTGGTAAACTGTTTTACCTGACCTCTTCCATCAGACATGTTACTAACAGCCCTGCCCCGGGCCCTGTCTCTGTCTGTCGCCTCGTTCCCCTTGCAGAGTTTGCCTATGGAGGACACCCGTACCCCTTCTCAGGGATCTTTGAGATCACGCCGGGGGACGCCACGGAGCTCGGAGAGACCTTCAAGTTCAAGTGAGTGTTCCTTTCGGGCGCCCGGGTCTCGCTTGCGCACGGCTAGCGAACGTCTCCGTGGTTGTTTTGAAGTGGCCGTGGGGGTGCCATTGCAGCAGACAGACGGCCATTCCGTGCCTCTAGCCCCGAGGTGCGACTATATGACATGACACAGACCAGGGCAGTGGTGCCGCTGCCGTATCACCAGGAGAACGAGGGAAGGATGTAAAGAGAGTATTATGTGGCTGAGAGAGAGAGAGTTTGCTGTCCATGGAGTCAGCGTGCACATGCCAAGTTTTCTTTTGTTGTTGCTGTGATACTATGCGGGTCAGGCAGAGCTCTGATGCCACCTCGTAGCAGGGCTGCTGTAGTTGACATGCCCTGAAGCTCCGGAACGGGGGGGGGGGGGGGGGTTTGGGGGTGTGTGTGTGTGTGTGTGTGTCCGCCCACGACTACACACTGACAGAGACCCTCCACCCACAAACACACAAACAACTACACACTCTGACAAAGACATCGTAGCCCACTGTAGGCCTGCCAGGGTTTATTTCTCCATGCTGCTTTTAACAGTGATTCACCGTGTATCCCCCTAGACCAGCAGCGGCCTCATAACGTCGCTAGTCGATCGCGAGCCCAATTCCAAAATCCAGTTATTTCCATGACTTTGAAGGGATTTGGGCTTTTTTCCCTCTCTCTCTACGTACTATATAAATCCTACTGTTGGGCTGCCCTGCTTCTCTCCTCCTTTTATTTTCAAACCGTCTGTTGAGAGTTGACTGACTCTCTCTTCTCTCCTCTCCATAACTCTATCTCTTCTCTGTAACACTCTCTCTCTTCTCTCCCTCCATCCCAGAGAAGCCATCGCGCTGGGGAGCACGGACTTCACGGAGGAGGACGTGGAGCGCATCGTGGAGGAGCTGGGGAAGGAGTACAAAGGCAACGCCTACCACCTCATGCACAAGAACTGCAACCACTTCTCCTCGGCCGTCTCCGAGGTACGCCCCCGCCCACACGCGCGCGCACGCGGCCGCTCAGAAATCTGGTGACGTCTTAAGAGCCGCAGCCAGACCCCTCCGCTCGTCTTGTCTGTCGTCAGGTCTGTTGCAGACGTCGCTGTGTCTGTTGTGCTGGAGGCGGCTTATGGTTCCCTAACTGTTCTATTTCTGAATAAACTTTGGCCAGGAAGTTAGAGAAATGCAGCCTACAGCCATCCTTTTTCTCTTTTGATGCACGCAAGCAGCAAAGATAAGGCCACCGATCTTTCCCACCAGGCTTTCAGCCGGTTAGGTAGTGCCTTTGTCTGTGTGTGTGTGCGTGTGTGTGTGCGTGTGCGTGTGCGTGCGTGCGTGCGCGTGCGTGCATGTGTGTGTGGGTCGTGCACGTGTGTGTGTGTCGTGCACGTGTGTGGGTGTGTATCGTGCGCGTGTGTGCTCCAAAGCAGCTTTGTGGTGTGTAAGTAATGAGCTGTGAGTATTACTGCCAGCATCTGGCTGGGAGAGCAGGATTAGTACACACTGATACAAGCCCGGACACGTTGGCCCAGCTGTCAAGGCCATGGTACACACACACACACACACACACACACACACACACACACACACACACACACACACACACACACACACACACACACACACACACACACACTAGAATAAACTTTACTACAGACATGCACACGCGCTATTATACATGTTGTACATATGCACACACACAGTAGCGCATGCACCCAGGTTGCCTCAGGGAAGGGCTTGTCCCTCTGGGCCCTGGTCTAGGTTTGCCACTGTTTTAAAGAGGTGAAGTGGGAGCACTGGGTCCCAGCTGGAACCAGCAAACCCTTGCTTTGCTGTGTGTCTGTCTGTGTGTGTGTGTGTGTGTGTGTGTGTGTGTGTGTGTGTGTGTGTGTGTGTGTGTGTGTGTGTGTGTCAGGCTGCCAGTGTGCGAGAGCCTCCGATGACGTTAGTTCCCACTCCTCTAGTCGAGACGTGAGCGACCAGGAAGAGGCGACAGCGGCGACTCACCGTCCTGAGTCTCAGTGATGACGCTCGAGTCACACTCTCTGTTCTCACCCTGCGTCTCTTTTAGAACGGCTGTTCTCCCACTGCGGTGTCTCACCAGCTCCGCTCTCTCTCTGCCTCATCGGATGTGCCCTCGGGAAAAAAGCCCAGTCCCGAGAAAGCCCTCAGGACCGGAGGGAAAAAGAGAGAGAATGTTGGAGAGGTAGAGCAGGGAAGCTGCTGGTTAAGAGCTTAAGGATTCTGGAATAGGATTAGCTCAGCCTGTTGTCATACAGACCCACAACGTGTGTGTGTGTGTGTGTGTGTGTGTGTCTGTGTGTGTGTGTGTCTGTGTGTCTGTGTGTCTGTGTGTGTGTGTGTGTGAGCGAGACAGGCCATCTGGGACCCATGCCACAAGAACCGAGACTACTACATTTCAGGTATCATGACATCCCTAATTGAAACCACAAACTAGTAAAAGACCGCTGGAGACTAGTGAGTGGGCGACGGGAGAGGTTTTCATTCAAGCTAGTCGCCACTGAAGTCCCTCCAACCTCCTCACGGTCTCAAGTGGTGGGACTCCATTTTAAGTACGTGTTGTTGAGGTCAGTGGTGCTACGGCCAGGGTGTCTGTCTCTGGTCTCTCCTACCCAGACAAAGTCTCTCAGCCTGCACTAACAGGGCTGGTAGGAGTGAGGCACCCACACAACCTCACAAGAAGTTAGAGCTGATTTTTTTTTTTGCGTGGTTGCTTCATTTCCTTGTGACTGTGTGAGCTACAGTCGTGCTCTGAGTCATGCGTTCTGCGGAACCGATCGCTCTCACACACTGCTGTATTTACTGGCTGATTGACGAGCACACTAACTGAAGACCTGGGGCTTTATTTATGAACGTTGCATACGCACAGAAGAGGACACTTTCTACGCAGACTATGGGATTCATAAAAAAACACACTTGACGTGAAAATGTGCGGCCCTCCACGCACACTTCAGTCCACGCGTACTGGAGAAATGATAAACTGCGTCTCCACTGGCAGAAGGACGAATCTCAACAAACGCTTTGAAAGTTATACCGTTGTGTGAAACTTAGCGAAATGTCAGTTCTCACATAGGCTTTTGAATACACACAGTTGACTGACAGTGCACACACAAAAAAGAACATGAGGCAGTGGGACATTTTGGATAATAAATACAATCGAAGATGTGTTTTTATGTTGTGATTATGGATTTGTTTTTGTAACAAAACCCCTCAAATATGTCAATCCATCTATCCATTTTCCGCCGCTTATCCGGGGCCGGGTCGCGGTGGCAGCAGGCTAAGAAGGGTAGTCCAGACGTCCCTATCCCCAGCAACGCTTTCCAGCTCCTCCTGGAGGATCCCGAGGCGTTCCCAGGCCAGACGAGATATATAATCTCGCCAGCGTGTTTTGGGTCAGGGCTCAGCCTTAGGGATAGGGTAAAGAGCTCGGTCATCCGGAGGGAGCTCGGAGTAGAGCCGCTGCTCCTTCGCGTCGAAAGGAGCCAGATGAGGTGGTATGGGCATCTGATTAGCATGCCTCCGTGGCGCCTCCCGTTGGAGGTTTTCCGGGCACGCCCTACTGGTAGGAGACCCCGGGGTAGACCCAGAACATGCTGGCGGGAATATATATCTCGTCTGGCCTGGGAACACCCCGGGATCCTCCAGGAGGATCTGAAAAGCGTTGCTAGGGATAGGGATGGCTGGAATACCCTGCTGAGCCTGCTGCCACCGCGACCCGGCCCCGGATAAGCGGCGAGAATGGATCTATGGATGGATGGATGGGAAGCATATTTAATAGGATCTGTCATTATTAAACAATAGCCTACTTGCATGTTCTGAAGTGTATTCTGATCAATAGTAAGCCGAGCGGTGGGACAAACGACGTTTAAACTAACGCTGGTTTCAGTGCCTCAGCCGGGCAGATACCAGCGGTGGGACAAACGACGTTTAAACTAACGCTGGTTTCAGTGCCTCAGCCGGGCAGATACCAGCGGTGGGACAAACGACGTTTAAACTAACGCTGGTTTCAGTGCCTCAGCCGGGCAGATACCAGCGCACGGTTTCATTGGGGTCACATGCTCATTGTCCATCAGGGAAATGACCACACCGCAAGTGTAACTCAATTGGGCAGCCAGTATAAATTTATATTAATTACAGGCGTTTCACTGACTATTTATAAGGCAACTATGGGCTTTAAAATGGTGGGAATAGACGCGCGCTCACATGCGCCAAATTTCAAGTTGATTGCGATTTATTAAGGGAAATCGGCGTGGCACACTGTTTTATAAATCAGAATAATTTTGTGCGCACGTAATTTCTGTTTTGTCACTTTCAAAGTGAATCCTACGCACAGTTTTATGAATGAGACCCCTGGTCATAATCAGGCGGTGTGTTGTTTGCAATGTGGGTCTGTTTGAACAGTTGTTTAGTTGTTTATGTGACAGTGTATGAACTCTGACACACTCGCAGGCTGCCTCCGTCTAGAACCAGGCTCCTCAGCCCACCTTCTTTCACCGGAAACAGGGTGAAAGGCAGTTCTTGGAAACGCTTGTCTTGTAATAATAACAAGCTATAATAACATTGTTTAGTGATGCATTGCAGGGCAGACATGCTTTTAGACTACGAGATAACTGTGGTGTGTGTGTGTGTGTGTGTGTGTGTGTGTGTGTGTGTGTCTGTGTGTGTGAGAGTGAGTGCGTGCGTGCGTGCACGCGCGTTGGTGTGTGTGTGTGCGCATGCTGGCTTGTGTGTGTGTGTGTGTGTGTGTGTGTGTGTGTGTGTGTGTGTGTGTGTGTGTGTGCGCGCCTGTTGGTGTGTGTGTGTGTGCGTGTTTGTGTGCGTGCGTGCGTGCGTGCGTGTTGTGGGCGAGTTCCAGGAGCTCTTGTGGTGTGGTTGTGGCACTCAGACGGTAGCCCATCAGTGGGGCTCGTTCTTCCAGGAAGCGGTTAAGGCAGGGTGGGTTGTGTGTGTGTGTGTGGGGGGGGGGGGCAGTGTCGGGTATCTGACCGATCACCTCCCGCCCTGACCTGCCCTCACCAAGCTCCCCGCTGGCCTCCGAGCACCGAGCACCTTACAAGCACACCATCCCACCTTATTGACTGCACATCGACCGCTGTCCACTTCTTCATGGTCCATTGAGGGCCGGGACTGGAAGAGAGGGGTTGTTGTCTCGTGCTAGCCGCTGTAGCCCTGTCATCTGACTGTCTTATGTGGTGTGTACATTATCTACGGCCCGCTGTGTCGGTCTCTCCCCATGCTCCCTGCGCGCGAACGTCTGCTCTTTGCCTCTTAGAGCTGGTGAAATATTCAATGTCTCTGTCCTTCTCATGTTCCCCTTCCTCTTATCTAATTACCTGTCTCTCTCTCATTCTCTCCTCTCTCTCTCTCTCTCTCTCTCTCTCCCTCTCCTTCTCTCTCTCTCTCTTTCTCCTTCTCTCTGTCTCTCTCTCTCTCTCTCTCCTTCTCTCCCCCATCTCTCTCTCTCTGTCTCTCTCTCTCTCTCCTTCTCTCCCCCATTTCTCTCTCTCTCCATCTGTCTCTCTCTCTCTCTCTCTCTCTCTCTCCATCTCTCTCTCTCCCTCTCCCTCTCTCTCTCTCTTTGTCTCTGTCTCTGTCTCTCTCTCGCTCTCCCGCTCTGTCTCTCTCTCTCTCTCTCTCATTCTCTCTCTCTCTCCTTCTCTCCCTCTCCATCTCTCTCCCCTTCTTCCCCCATCTCTCTCTCTCTCTCTCTCTCTCTCTCTCTCTCCCTCTCTCTCACTCTCCGTCCTTTAGATTCTGTGTGGCCGGGAGATCCCTCGCTGGGTGAACCGCCTGGCCTACTTCAGCTCCTGCGTGCCCTTCCTGCAGAGCTGCCTGCCCAAGGAGTGGCTGACCCCGGCCGCCCTGCAGTCCAGCGTGAGCCAGGAGCTCCATGGGGAGCTGGAGGAGGCCGAGGACGCGGCGGCCACCGCCTCGCTGGCCTCCATGCCTTCCTGCTCCTCCTCCTCCAGCCCCTCGTCCTTACCCCGCCTGCCCCGGCACCAGCCCCGCCGGTAGGGCCTGCCTCCGGGGCATCGTTTGTCGACCCCCCCTCCCCCACCACCCTCTGAAGTCCACCCTAACGGGACTGCCTGGAATCCTGGTCACATCAGCCAAGAGTCGCCAGCGGGGAGCCCTTCATCCCCGACTCCTCCAGCCCCAGGTTTGTGCCTGCGCCCCAGGCCTCTTTCTGAGCCCCTATCGTCCCTGAGGCCTGTCCCTGCATAAGTGTTGACCGGATGAACTGGAAACATGAGGATTCCTGACTGAACCGTCCGTGGGCAATCGGCACCGTTTAAGGGTTAACCATCCGACGGCCGCGTGGCTTTGTCCAGACCACAACAACAAACTAACCGAACTGGAGTAGTGCTAATGCTGCCGTCAGAACTCTGAAAGACCATTAGGTTTCCTTTTTGTACAAAAGTCAAATTCATATATTTCTTTCTTTTCTGTTTATTTGATGGCCTTACTGTGTGTTTTTTTTGTCATGTTTTATATACTCAGGACTCTGAAATTCTTCAATGTTTCTTTTAACTTTAAACACAGAACCTTTTTTCCTTTTTCTTTTTTCTTCCAGCTATCACTCTATAGCTTTTTCCCAAATGCACTTTCAGACTGCATTTCTAGTCTTCTCTTTGGAGAAAAGAACTTTGGTTTACAATGATAGCCGAGAAGCTACCACCTGGGCTGATTACACCCTGCCCTTCCAACCCTTCTCAGCACACACACACGCACACACACACCTTTGATGTCAACCCCCTGTGGCCGGTGTGCCTGATCATTTTTACTGTACCTGCTCATGGAGCTTTGCACTGTTTCCACAACAACGGTTTACCTGTCTGTCCTAGTCCAAGTTCACTAGTCAGTCTGTCATACGGACAGAGAGACAGACACAGAGACAGAAGAGTGCTTCGTACCCAGGATAACTGACTTCAGACATTTTACACATTTTTAGATTTGTGGAACATACAAGATTTGTATCCTGTTTTAAAAGTTATTAAAAAATGTGTATGCTTTACGGGTTACTTTGTGTCATATTTGTTCAGCAAGATTATCATAAATATAGGAATATATTTAGCTAAATCAAAAGGTTTAGCAAAAAGTTATCAAATTTGACAGGATCGGACTCTTCAAATGCTGTGGTGTGTGCGCAAGCTGATCAACAAAAAACGGTCGTCCCAAGCAGAACCTTGAATCCAAAAACAGAATTAACTCATTTAATTTGAAGCTAATTTTAAAAAGGAAGTCTAGTGGGAGGCCATGGGATATATTTGTGCAGCTGATGTCATTGTGTAGCCATGTGTCACAGTACGCGATGGCCATTAAGTCATATCTACATGATGAAATGTCATGTTTTGAAAGTGAAATGTCCTCTTTAGCCCTGTTGGATATTTGTGATGCCTAACCCCCCTGGCAATGACATTTTGCATGACTCGACAGGTGTTAGCTTCCAGACCTTAAGACCTAATAGCTTAGCTTCCTCTGCAGGTCCGAGAATGATTCACTTTTGCAGGGGTCTACTGAACATGCCAATAATACCAAATTAATATAAAAAAAAAGATTGGTTTAAACACATCTATATTAGATAATTATTCCTGAAGGCAGAACAAATATTCAAGATTTATTCAAGTTGTATATTTGAATAAAGCCTTTGAAAGGCCAGAAAATTGAGCAAGCCCTGCTTAGCCTTGCATGGGCCTGTAGTGAGCATTAAGCTATTGTCACCGCAAACAAGGTCTCCATCTGACTCTGAAATGGGTCTGAAGTTTAAAGCCAGACCAACCGCTGCAAACTAAAGATGGTCTGACTACACAGGCTCATAAGCAATCCAATCTTCCTGATAACTCACAAGGTTTGACAGCTGCATTCTATAGGGTTTCTTCTCATCCTTTTTGAGGACCTCTGGCGGTCATAATATACTGTGAATGTAACATGATCTTGATTTTGGGTCATCATTGTTTGTATTCTATTGTACAATTATATTAGCGTTTGGGCCATGAGCTGCATACATACAAGTTATATATATATCTTATAAAGTACTGTCTGAGTCTGCTTACCAAAGTCAGCCAGTCAGCTGTTCTTGCTAAATAATTTGATTATCCCTAAAAGCCATCCACCGTGGATGTAAGAAAGGTCATAGACGATGTCCCTCATTGTAAATCATAATTCACATTTCATAATCTGTTTCTCCCATGGTCATGTAATCTGCTGAATCCAAAGTACACTTGAAGAGGCCATTATTTGATTTGCTGTGCTCTCTTTCAAAGTGCAAGCAGCAGAACGAGTCCTCCGACGTGTCCTCGAAGCGGTCCGTTCTGCTGCTCTGTGCGTCTGGATCAGAGCCTCGTGTCACAGGCCTCCGACACGGTGGCCATGGTGCTGGTCCGCTGCCCTTCAGGCTGACCGCCGCTCTCCTTCTTACAGCAGGGCAGCACCCGCAGGACCTCCCGAGGGCCCTTGGTCATCAGGATGTAGAGGAAGGGGTCCACCAGGGGACTGAGGTACAGCAGCAGGTTGGACACCAGGCCTAGGTACCGCACCTCCTGCTGGAAGGACAGCGACACCAGCAGTATGTGGAGGATGAAGGGCAGGAACAGGAGGGTGTAGTTGGTCAGGATAACGACCAGTCCTCCCACCGTCCTCCTCCTCTCCGCCCGGGTGGAGGGTGTGCCGCAGCAGAACAGGGCGCGCCAGGAGTCTAAGACGAAGAAGAGGAGGAAGGGGAACGGGACGAGGAGCGCCACCGCAAACCAGAAGAAGTATTTGAACACGGCCAGCCCCACGATGGCGAACGGCGCCCCCCAGATCGCCAGGGACACCAGCGCCGACTTTTTGAGTCGGCTGCAGCAGCCGTGGCAATGTGGATAAGTCACCAGCAAGTGGCGCTCCTGAGCTATACACACCATGAAGGTGATGTTGGACACGATGCCAAAGTAGAAGATGAGGGTGGTGGTGTCTGAGGATATCACTGTATCGGTCATGGCCTGAGGTCGTCCGATGAAGTTGAAAATATCTGATATGAGGAGGCTGATGACATAAAAAGGAACTTTGGTTTGACCTTTGCTCATTTGCTTCAGAACATAGATAGCCAGTCCGATGGCTGGAAGGCCCACTGCAAAAGTGACCCAGCCAATGATTTCGGTTACGTGGTCTATGGTGGCAGTACTGTTGAGTGTTGTGTTTACCACGAGCAAAGTGTTTGGATTATTCACAAGGGTTGGCTCCATCAATAGACTTGGCTTAAATGATGATCAGTAAGACCCAGTTTTTCAGTCCTTTAACAAATGCATTAGAGTGACTCCTCAAAATCCAATGGAGGTTCATATCATTATCTCCTAGCCTTCTGTCTGTCTTTTTGAGTGACGTACTCCAAGGCAAGACAAGGGCCCACTCTAATAATTAGATTGTTACACGTAGCCATAGTCATGTCTTTGTGTGTTTCCTGGTCCTTGTATCTAAAAAACAGTTCTCTTTGTAATACATGATATTGTACAGTAATCAACGATAAAGTACACAAACAATTCTTAATTGCATGGAAACCCATTTCTGATCAGATGTTAAAAAGATGACCTCACCTTCTATAAAAACCCCATGAAGATATCCCCTGTATATATGTTCTCTTCTCCAATGAGTTTCACTGTGCTGTTAGGGAGGAGGTCTATTGCAGCTCCTGTCTTTTCGCTGGTCACACAAGCGAGTACGAGGTGCCACATAATATGGATTGTCTGAACCTATTCCCAACTAGTTTCTGTTTATCTGCTGAATGCAGCCTCTCTGGGTTGGATGTGCCTGTATAATCTTCTCATGAGTGTTTTTGAATACAGCTATTGCCACTTATCTCATCTGCGCTAACAAATAGGAGGCTGTTTTGAATGAGGCAATTCAAGTTCTATTCAAATTTCCATGAAAGTAGGTGACTGACCAGTTGAGCTGTTAATGGTATGGTCATCGGCACTTTGTACCAAAATTAGAACGTTCCGGCTAAAAAGGGTTAAAGGATTTAGAAATGCAAGTGAGGCATTACGTATATCGGCTTTATGGAAAATCTCTGGAGGTTTGTCAGATAGACCTGTTATATACGGTATCTTAGGGGTTGCTGATTCAATATAATGATCACATATGGCATATGGTGGTTCGACATGGGTTGTATACATATTTTTTACCAGGGTTTCCAGACAACATCTGGTTAGCTATTTACATTATATATATATATATATATATATATATATATATATATATATATATATATATATATATATATATATATATATATATATATATACACACACAGTATATGCACACAGTATATACTGTATATATACAGTATATCCACTCAATTAGTGGAGCCGATAAACTAGAATATGGAAGGTATTGTACCATTTTATGACTGAAGTATGAAACTTTCTACAGTGTTTCTAACCATGAAGTTTATTTTCAGACGTGGAGGCATTTCAGATTGGACCTCTGGGACTAGGTGAGCAAGCTTTAGGCTGTCACATTTAAGTGTTAGAAACACTGTAGATAGTTTTATGCTTTGGTCGAAAAATGCACAATTGGTTTATCCATCCGCCCCACTAAATGGATACCAGTTCAATCATCCAGTCAATAATGCCATGTTACTATGGATTTGCACAATCTTGCTGTTAATTGCATGACTACAGGCTGTTTTCCCAGACATGTTCTACACTAAACAAAATTGTCAATGGAGAATCTCAATTGACAGTGAGATTTAATCTAGGACCAGGTTTAATCTATGTCTAGGGAACTGGCCCTTAGTGTATACATAGGACTTGAACATCTTTCTTAAAGTTACAAAGTATATGTTACTATATCTTTGTTTTTTATTTCAGTCTATATTTTATCATGTTTGCTTTTCTTGAAAATCTGTATTATCATCTCACCATCAAGTCAGGACATAATGGTGCTATGAAGTAAATAGTTATTTGTTAATACTGAATAATTAATTTCCCTGTGTCATTATAAATATAGTCAGTGTGTAGATTACGCAAATAAGATTATTAGCAATTATAAAAGTATGGTCATTTTTTTATCATTTGGCTAATATGTTCTCCACTCCTTGTGATCAAAAAGATTGTGATTAGTGATAAGAGCTACCTTCAGCAGTCCTAAAAGTAGGATGTTAAAAATCAGTACATCTGTCTATGTTCCAAATGTCCGACCTTGTAATGTTAATCTTTGGAAATTATGGTCACTTCGCCCCGTAGCTACTGTAATTTCATACTTATATCAGATGCAGAAAAGACATGACAGCACTGCTGACACTAATGGGATAAACTGTTCTGTGTAGTGGTGGTGGGAGCTAAATTAGATATTAAAAAGAGAATTGGGAAATTCGTTTTTTTGCTCTGTTCTATGAAAAATGTGCCCAAGTTTGATAATGATGCACTGACAGAGAGGAGAGATCAAGATTGTTTCAATGACATGTTTTAAGAGGTTACTATCATTTTTGACTAGACAATTAGCTTTTTAAACATGGCAACACAACGTATGTGTACATTTAGAAATACAACTTTTGCATTGTTTTATAGCAAATTTTTAAGCACAGTTTAAAAAGGCTCATCAAACACCCTTCAAAAAATTTTTGGGGCAAATGTACAAAGAGGTTATTGACCTTATTTGTGCTTGCAAATAGGCTATATCCCAAATCTTTCTATGGGTTAATCTAGAGTCGGTACTCTAAACTCTTGCGCCATAATGATATCATAAATTTGAATCCATCCATACCTTTTTAGGCTCTTTTTCACAAATTTAGCTTTTAATGTACAATTTATCCTACATTTAAAGGAATTATAAGCACTGTTTCTTTTTACTCTAGAACATCAGTGTTAATGGAATTTTCCATAGAGCAAGAAGGAGTCAAGGACAGGTCAAGTTGAAGAGGAGGAGAGGAGATGCCCCAAAAGCATCTAACAGGCTTAAGTTAACAACTAGTGTACTGTAAAATCTAGTAATCCCACACATCCACATTGCTTAAGTAGGACTCATACACATTTAGTAGTAGAAAGGCAGTCCCTCCGTCACGCAGACGTCGGGCTGCACACTCTCTATGGTGCAGTCAGAGGTGTCCATCGTGCAGCGGTCACACTGGCAGCTCAGAGCCACAGGGAAGGTAACATGGGGGTCCACGCCGAGGGCGCAGTCCGGCAGGCGCACCGTCTCGTAGCGGACATCCCGGTAGGTGCACACATGCTGGTACACCTTGGTGAATGGCCCCTTGTAGACGGGATCCTGGAGAGGACACACCATTTATACAAAATAACAGGTTTTGGGGGGGAAAGGAGAAAATCAATGGTGATTCTCATTCCAAATTGTATTAGCTCCTCTGTGTACTTAAGAATGGTACAAAACAGTTACATGTAATGCATTACACGTGGTGATATCCTCTCATTGGCCCAAAACAAATGGGCAAATTAGTCGTTTAATAAGTATCTGGACATCCTGAAAATAATTTGAATCTATTATTGTTCATAATCAGCGTAACCTTTGTGAAGCAGTGTCCGCTGCAGATGGCCGTTTCAAACAGCAGGCAGGTGGGACAGCCCTCCTTCTCCACTGACACCGTCTGGTTGATGGGCCGGCAGGGCAGTAAGTAAGACGCTCCTGTGGGACACAGCGGCTGCAGGACCAGGATCAGGAAGAAGGGGAACATCACACCGAAGACTGGGACCAACACCATCTAGGGGCCCAGTATCCAAACACACTCAGAGGGTCAGAGTATACCCAGGTCATGTTGTTAATGTGTTCTAGACAGTTTTAAGATGACCACTTTCCAAGTACAAGCATAAAGTGTTTACCCAAGACTGAACGATAAGTAAATATAATTTTTAATAGATTTACTGGGGGGAAAAGCGTTCTCACCTTTCTGTGCATTCAGTGGCTGAAGAGGCAGTGTTCAGAAGTGACCGCCTTCATGTGTATTTATACAAAAGGAGGATTCTGTATCCAGGATGTGCAGGGAGCCCGTAGCGATAACTAGCACATTAGCCTTGTATGTTTAATCCCATGTTTACCGCAGAATAGATCAATTCCCATCCTCCCATTAAGTCCTTATCAAGGACTTCTCTCTGTCATGTTTAATTTAACAGAACAAGGGCTTGGTCAGGATTTAGAGGAAGGGGTCCACCAGGGACTGAGGTGCCAGCACGTGATGCTTGTGTGCTAAAATAGAAGATCAGGGTGGTGGCGTCGGACGATAGCACGGTCTCGGTCATGACCGGAAGGCCTAGTGCAAAAGTGACCCAGAAAATGATTTCAGTTACGTGGTCTTTGGTGGCAGTACTGTCGAGTGTAGTGTTCTTAGCCAGCAAAGTGCTTACATAATCCACAAGGGTTGGCTCCATCTATAGCCTCAGTTTAAATGGTGATCAGTTTTTGTCATTTGTAACAAATGATTGCTGGATTAGAAAGAATCTTCAAAATCCCATGGAGGTTCTTATCATTACCTCTTAGTCTTTAGTCTGTTTTTGAGTGTTGAGCTCCCAGGCAAGTCAAGGTTCCATTGTGATAAATAGATTGGTTAAACGTAGTGATAGTCATTATTTTTGTTTTTTTTCCTGTTGTATGGTCATCTCTCTGTGTCAGCCTTTTCTCATTAGCTGTAATGACAATATGAATATAACAGTATTAACCCAGACTGAAAAGGTTTACTCTTGGCAGGACCATTGAATACACTCACAAATAAAATTGTACAGTTATGAACAATTAAGTGTTAAAGAACGATTCTTATTGTCCAAGGGCAAGGCGTTTCAAATCAACTGTTTTACAAGGTGACATGACCTCACCTTCTGTAAAAACCGCATGATGATATCCCATATGTTCTCTTCTCCAGAGTTTCACTGTGCTGTTAAGGACGAGGTCTATTAAAGCTCCAGTCTCTTGGCTGGTCACACAAGCGAGTACGAGGTGCCACATAATATCGATTGTCTGAACCTATTCCCTTCTAGTTTCTGTGTACCTGCTGGAGGCAGCCTCAATGGGCTCAATGCTTCAGTCTAAATGTTCTCTGAAGTGTTTTTGAATGCAGCTACTGCCACTTTGTCTCCTCCGAGTTAATCGATGAGCTGTTCGAAAGAGGCCATTCAAGCTAACGTTGCATTTCCCTGCAATGCATTTTGGTGCTGGCATTTTCGTTTGGAACTAATTCGTTTTTTTTATGTCCGTGTCAAGGATGGCTGACATTTTCCCGATCTTTAAAGGAATTAAAAATGCACGTGAGGCATTACGTTCATTGACTTTATGTCGAATGTCTGGAGGTCTGCCAAATAGACCAGCTATATACAGGGGCTTAGAGAGTGGCTTGTGGTTCAGTACTTGTTTATGATCATACGTAGATCATCTAGAAACGAGGCGAAATGAAAAGACTGTTCCTACATGGGTCTCGTAAATCTTTTAGACCAGGTTTTCCAGACAACAATTTTATACCTTTTGAAAATCTCTCTCATGGTTTACACTAAGCATATGAGGTCAATTGTAACATATTGGACATATTTTTTTCATTTGTCTAATATGATTTTCACTAGGAATTAGGAATAAACACCCCTTCTGCAGTCCTAATAGTAGGACGTCAAGAATGAATGCATCCATGCTGTCCAACCTTGTACTGGTAATCTTTGGGAAAATATGGTCACTTCGCCCTGTAAAGTTCTGCTGTAATTTAATACTTAGTTCGTTTGCAGAAAAAAAATTGGAACATGATGACACCACTGGGAAAAACATGACGTAATGAAGACTGGAGGAAAATGAGATAGACAAAGATAATTTGGAAGTATATTTTTTGGCTGTGTTTGAAACCTTGTTCAAACACAAGTAAGTTTAATAATGATTGGAACGATAGAGGAAAGAAGTCAAGATGGTTTCAGTATTTAAATTTTTTTTTTAAATTAAATATAATACATCACATGTTGTGACATCCTATCATTGCTCCATACATAAGTAGTAGTAAATAATTAGACCATCTGGACGCCATACCAAAAAATATATCCTCTTATCATTGTTCATAATCGATTTAACCTTTGT
The DNA here is from genome assembly GCA_026901105.3 of Galaxias olidus. Taxonomy (NCBI): domain Eukaryota; kingdom Metazoa; phylum Chordata; class Actinopteri; order Galaxiiformes; family Galaxiidae; genus Galaxias; species Galaxias olidus. The sequence goes on from JAPMUY010003702.1 coordinate 15,613, forward strand.
GAAGCAATGTCCGCTGCAGATGCCTTTTCAAACACCAGACAGGTGGGGCAGCCCTCCTTCTCCACTGACACCGTCTGGTTGATGGGCCAGCACTAAAGAGGCAGTGTTCAGAAGTGGCAAGCTTCATGTGTATTTAGGTGTTGTATCCAGGATAGGCCGTCAGCCCATAGTGATCATTAGCCTTGTATGTTTAATCCCATGTTTATCACATAATAGATTATTTTTTTCCTCCCATAAAGTCTTTATCAATGACTTTTCTCTGACATGTATTACCAGAAGCAGGCCTGAACCTCGTTGGCTCAAGCTGAATCCGCTGTAGATATCATTGACTTACACACGTTGAAAGGACCTTCAATTAAAAGTTTTATGAATTAATGGGAAGGGAAAAATACTTGTTTGGTCTGGCAGCCAGTGTATTATCATCCTTAACTCTTATCTAGTATTCATAGGCATACTATCTTTGGGCATTTTGATACTTCGAGAAAGAAAACAAGGCCATGAAAATAAAGAACGGACATAAAATTTGTACACAACCACTGTTAGGCAGTCATCAGATTTCTTTGTTTAAATGTACCCGGAACCAAAACGTATATATATTGTGCAACCGGGATTCTAGCTCTGACGGACGTAGCTTCTGCACAACAGCGCACGCGTAGGTTCCTCATGATTATGAAAATATACGTACTATGCCCTGAATTAGCTATCTAGGTCTTCAATCGTCAAATTAAACTTCGTTTCGATATTACAATGTCTGGGGAAGAGGAGACTAACGATAAGGTACGTTTGCACACTTAAAGGCCATGTGATGTGATATATCTTTATCAACATCGTATGGGTATTTTTGACAGAAGGTCAACTGTTTTCGGCTAGCTCCATGGGCTGTCACTCAGTTTGTTATCATTTGTGATTAAACTGGTTAAAAATTTTGTAACAGTAATATACTGCTGCTCACTCAGTCAGTTACCTACGATTGGCGTACTCTTGCCTGTCTTTCAGGGCTTTAAAATGTTGGGCATTCTCGACATACAGAACACTCCCTGTGCCAGAGAAGCCATACTGCACGGAGCTGGAGGATCCGTAGTCTTTGGGTTACTGCACTTTCTTGGCACTAGTGAGTGCGTCAGCTTCGTTGCTCTGTTGGTATATCATTTGTGTTGCTGAAGTGACTTGAAACTTCAACATGAGCAGTACATACGTCATATGTTCTCATTAGTTTCTAACATATCCATGGCTTCATACACCAAAAACCTCCTATGTTCAAGCAGTGTTGTCTTGTTATCCGCAGGTCGAGTGAAGAGATCGTTTGATGTGGGGTTTGCAGGTTTTATGGTCACCACATTAGGATCATGGTATATTCACAATTTTGTAGGGTGCCTCATACATCTTAAGATAAAATGTGAAGTATTTTGATACTATTTTGATTCTGATCATGTGAAAATGCCCCCCCCCCCCTCCTCTTAGGTTGTACTGTAGGATGACTAATGCCAAGGTCCGAGTGCAGCAAAGAGTTATCCAGGACGGCATTAAGAACAAAGTCATGTATGAAGGGACGAGTCTTGACCCTCACAGCAAACCCAAAGAAGTCACTCCTGGACCTTCGTCGTGAAACCAAAATACCTTAACCTGTCCTCCATTCACTATGTACAGCTGATGGACAAATGATGTTATCCTGTGTTTCCCCCTCTGGCTGAGGTTGTATTGTCAAATGGATTTAAAAGGCTCTGTTTGGTATGCAATTTTAGTGAATGAATAGCATTCAAATAATCTTTGTTGGTAGACACAAGAACACACTTGAAAGGGAACGGACAAGATGTCTGAGGCAAACATGATAGATCTCTGACTTTGTTGTTTCAGATGAGTGCACTGCTCCTGAAGCATGTAAACGTGAGAACATTTCCGATTACCCTTTCCAAAACGTATCGATCAGTTATGCATCTAACCATTTTGTCTTGCACATGCAGTTGTGAACAAGGACAAACACAAGACATAGAGAACTATGGGACAGTTTGTTTGTCCAGTGCAGTGTTGTAAATATGGACATGTATGTGTTATCAACTTACAATGGGGATATCAATTGTAAATTTAAAATGATAGCAACTGCAGTCACCTGTGCAGGTACTGTCATGTTTTCATGAGTTTCTGGTCATAATGGAATCATTGTTAGTGAGGAGAGTTGTGGTTTGAAACCTACAGTAGCAATGGATCATCTGTCTTCATAAATGTATTCGTTATTTCTTGAATGTTGTGATGGCACAAATGGGTTTCTGAATAATTTATTTTGAACAAAAATGTTTTAAAAGTTAACATTGATGCAATGTGTGTCCATGGTGTTGCATATATTTAACAGATGACTGATTTTATGGTGAATAAATCACAAATATTATCTGGTCCCATATACTGCGGTTCCACAACATATACTGTAGATGTCACTGTTGATACTTTATCCATACCTCTGCCTTTAGGACACATCATTTCTTCAATGTTGGTGATAAATTCGATAAACAATAATGAAATGACAAGAAGGACCACTATAGTTCAGCTCAGGATTCTACTTTATTGATCAGAAGTCAAACAAAGTGACAATAAGTACCTTAAAAATTAACATTACACCTTGGCTTGAACCACAGGTGTTTACGTTAGAATTCAAGAGCCTTCTTAAAGAGTTATTTATAAATGGTTCTGCTAACTATAGCAAATACTATGATCAGGCAGCGTAGGAAAGATAAATAAATATACAACCAGAACAACGCAAGCGTTCTCTGACATTCTCCAATACATTCATGCAAGTTGGGGCTTTAGGAGTTATTTCTTTAGGGCATGATACAACAGCAATAGCTTGTGCTCCTCTTCCCTTTCCCCTCCTCTATCGTCATCTCAGTACCTCTCCCTAACCAACCGTCTTTGTTTCACTTAGTTTAATTCAGTCCTTGACCTTTTTACTGTGACCTCCGGCTTGCAGTCAGCCTGGACCTGTTTATCTAAGATCCATAGTCTCTGCCAGACCCGCCCAATCTCAGGCTCATCTGTCTTCCTAGTCCTAACCCAGTCATCGTCCCTGAGCCGGTCACACGCAGGCTCATCTGTCTGCCAAGTCCTAACCCAGAGACGGTCTCCGGGGCTGGGGCAGATAGCAGGTCCAGTTCGGTAGAGCTGGAGGTAGATGCAGCACGGGCGATCCTGGTCAGGGTGTGTTCGTATGGCGGTGGCAGGTAGACCATAAGGAACACCCCGTCGGCCATTTCCGGGTCTGAGCTGGAGCTGGGCAGGCGCTGGTTTGTGCAGCGTCGGAATGAAGACAGGAACTCGCTGTTTGTCTCGGAGTCTTCGATGTCCAGGGTTATGACGTTGGTGACATCCAGTTTCTCGGAGTTGGCCCGCCTTCTTCGCCAAATCACGAAGCCCAGCAGCGTGACCACTAGGAGGAGGACCACAGTGGAAGTTCCAATGGCACTGAACATCACCACCTCTGAAGCCACTGCATCGCCAGAGTTGAAGCTGTTCCAGTCCTAATGGATCAGAAAGATAAAAACAGGAACTTTCATTAGGAATTGTCACCGATCCCGGAGTTGATTAATCTATGATTAAACCCGTTTGAGGGATCAGATGATCATTTGGATTAAACTACTATATTTGTTATTTGAAATGTCAATGAGTTTGTATAGGATTCTAATATGAATATTTTGTCACCCACTTTTTGTGGGGAAAAAAAAAGAAAATTATTGCAACCTAATAATATTATTTCAAAACAAAAAAAATTGAATGATACCCTGCTGAGAATTTTATTTAACTAGGTCAATTCAGCTACAAGTGCAATAGAAATGTACCATTATAATCTATATGTTGTGGGCACTTAAATATGAGTTATCCTGGAAGCCTCTCTCCATAGCTGCTCATTTCATAGCCTAGATTAAGTAGCAGAGATCAACCAGCGGATTCAAATTTTACACTTACATACCATTGGCCCATATTCACACGGTCATGAAAATGTAATGTTTTTGTTGACTAGGCACAACTGAGCAATTCCAATTCCAAGTCGTAAACAGTTGCTACTTTTTATTTTTACAATTTTATATAAATTTTCTCCACTGATTTGATCCCCTATAACTGGTTTAGTTAGCGTGAAAGTAAATGTAAGTTTCAGAGTTATAGCACAAACTATTGTTTAACAAGGAATCCCTTGTCACGCATCGAAGAGAAAGGGTAAAGTAACTTACCACGGGTTGCCTATCAGTAGATGGGAGTGGGGTGGGTCCACCGGGTACCCCATTTAACGACCCTCTATCTGCGGGTCCGAATTTCATCCAACTGCCGTCTAGCAATGATCGCATGTTGGTGCTAGCCAACGGCAGGGTTTGCAAGAAGCGCAAAAACAATGCAGCAGTCCACAGCGGCAGAGAGCGCAAAATGAAGCGTCAGAGCGATAATCACTATCTAAAATGTGTGCGAAAATGGGGACACAAGTCAACATGTGTCCAGCAGGAGAGATCAGAGGACGCGTCACAGTGTCCAATCAACAATCTTTCCTCGCTGGATTTAGAGCCAGCTGCCCTATATTATAAGTAGTGAAGGCTGTGGGTTGGTCAACGGCCCGGAGCTGTACTAAATAGGGATTTGTTGTGTAGGAATAAATGTTTACGAGGCAAAAATATAGGTTCAACAATGCATAACTGCAAGTACTATAGGCAAACTGTCTGAGAATCGGTGAATCAACTGAACACATGTTCAAACCAAATATGAGTGTCCATTAAGCACATATGACAAATTGACACCGAAATAAAACGAAATAAAATATCAGGATAGGTCATATCTAGATCCACAGATAAAGCTGTGCATTTAGGCCACTAAGGTAGGCAATTTGTTAAATGGCTTGACTAATAGATACAGTATAAACCGGAATTAGGGTGACAGATGTGTCTAAATCTGTAATTTAAATGGGGCGAATATTCTGTGTCAAGAGTAGATTATAGCCACCAAGAGCCAATGCAAAAAAAATAAAAATAAATAAGTGTGTGGATATAAAAACAATTTTGACAAGATACTTGGCCTGCAGAAAGGTTCCAATTGACCTTTAATTAATGCATTCATTAAAATAAAATAAAAATTCACATCAACACATTAACAAAACATTTACAAAACAATTTTTTTTTAGACAGTATTAGATTTGATCCGTTTATTCTGCAACACAAAGACAAATAAATGGCTGTCAGAAAAGCGTTCTAAAATAGTTATACTGAATATGACTGTACATGATAGGTACAACTTTAAGACAGATCTTAGAAGATTCAGCAAAAGTCTAGTCAGACTCAGAACACAGTAAAAACATGAATATGATATATGCTTTTTAATCAAAAGCAGAAAATGCACTTATAGAAGTCACTGTAACAACAGCCATACATGACAAACAAACATGTCTGCCACTGCAAGCTAATCTTTAGTACACAATCACTCCGGTTTCTTTCTTTCCAAACAAACAACACACAAAATCATTAGGTCGGTCATCATCGGTAGTCAATTCATGTTGACATTCAGAGCGATATTTACATCGCTTACAAATTTACACCACCTAAGTGTCAAGTGTATCATGTCAAATGAACACGAAGGAGAGCGACTGCAAAATACCCCTATATGCAGGGAAACTGTCCTGTTGGAATAATGTTTCAATAGGTCTAAGCCATGCTTCACTCCTAGAACACACATCACAAAGATCCAAAGACAGGACGCCAGAGTTGTACCACATTAACTAAATGCAAATCTCTCCTGGTTAAGCATGCCTTTTTCTGCTTACGACGATTCAAAATATTGCAAAAGCTCGGAAGTCCTATTCATGACCTTGCCAAAACCTAATTGTGATTGATCCACAAACGTTGTGCACCAACTCTGGTGGTTTGAATTGTACTGGCTAATAACTAGTTGGGTTTTGACACCTAAAAACATTGAAGGTCTCATTTCCAAGACAGAGACCGCAGGACTGAAGCTCCTTTGGACCCATATCCTAGAATCATTTTTGCAATATGTTTCCTGAGCACTCTAACACTTCTGTTAAATACATCTTACGTTTGTGTCAAACATTTGGGTCACAAGCTGGCCCTTAATAGTCTACCAACACAAAAAAGAAAACACAACGATTAACTTCTGTCAAAATGCTTGTCCTACCCCAATAGATCCAGTTATATGCATGCCGTCTGAAATGGGACACAGTGTATCAGCGTGTCAGTAAGCTTACCCCTCACCTATTCAAAAGAGTACCTAGGATCATTTATAAGGGACAAGCAGATAATTGAGAAGTTTGAGCGGTGACCAGGAAATGGCACAAATACATCTCTCTTTGGCCGTTGCAAGTATCCTACCTAAACAACGCATTCACACATGGAACATGATGTGTAGCCATTAAGCAGAAATACTTAGGGCAAGTGTTAGGTTAGACACAGCAAGACTGAGCTATAGCAGTGAATTGATAAGGAAAAGCATGTAGAAGTGGCATTAATTAATGCTACAAGTGCAGAGAGGAGATCCAGAATGTATCAACACCTCCAAAGCAGGCAACAGTAGCAAACATACAAAATGCTGCCAAATACAAAGATATCAGACGTTGCCGACGGTCAGGTAAACAGGTTATAATTCTTACAAGTAATATACTTTCTCACACCATCGGAAAGACTTCAACCTCATATAACATCAAATCATCTTGACAGTTTCTCCAGTGTACTAAAATTGAATTTTCCACAAAACCTAACTTTTTTTTTTATTTCAATTCGCCTGGAAACGCATCAGTAACACCAATTTGTGATAAATAGTAGGTGTAAACCGATGATGTAAATCTTAGCAAAAGTATCATTGCAAATGGCTTTCAGATTCTCTCGATCACAACACCCCCCCCCCCCCCCCCCCCCCCCCCGCCCCCCCCCCCCCCCCCCCCCCCCCCCCCCCCCCCCCCCCCCCCCCCCCCCCCCCCCCCCCCCCCCGGAATAAGAACAAATGCATAATAGGTATAGCAGGCGCCATAAAGTTAAACAAGAAAAAGCATCTCTTTATTTTAACCACATTCTGCGCAGCAGACGAAGTAGGTCACCATCGTCCTTTTCAATCACCCCATCCATGGTTTCTCACTGTCACCTCATTTGTCGTTCAATAGGGGACAACATCTGGGTGGTTTTTGGAGAGCTGTGTAATTAAGAGGAGAACTTAATGAGGGCAGGCACGAACGACAGAACGAGACCGGTCGCCACGGCTTTGGGCCGCCTGGCGAGACCCCCCCCCCCCACACACACACACACTGCGACCGAGCAACAGAGAAAGTCAGAGAGAGAAAGCGTGAGAGCGAGGGGGTGTGTGTGCGAGCGTCTGTGAGAGATAAAGAGAGAGTGGGAGATAGAATATTAACCCCGGTGCCAGGCCTGGCCAGCTGTGTGCGTGTCCTTCTTAAGACCACAGATGACTCGGGCAAGCCGGCAGCTCACGTGTGGAGCTCGGCCTACATCGGTCTCGTGTGCCGTGTGGAGCGCTCACAGTGAAGCAAACAAACATCTCCTTCCCTGACTTCCTTGTGTGTCCACCCATGTTTGATTGGGCAGTGTGTGTGGACAGACGTGTACCAGCATAGTTTGTCTGCAACGGGGTTTACATCACATACTTTCTGTCAAATAAGGAGCGAAAAAACATATACATAACAGTAGACGTATATAATAAAGATATACATGACGTTAACAATACACACAAGCTTAAATAATTTCATATGGCCCAATATTTGATTCATAAACACTTAAGCAAATCGAAAATTGAAAATATAATAAAAAAAATACATATGCCAAATATATAGAGTCAAAAGTCAAACCTTTGTAAACAGAAAAATATTTTTAATAAATAGAACATGATAATGGCACAGCGATAAATAATTATGTCCTTGAAAAGAACTCCAACTCCGAAAACGGAAACATTAATTTCAGAACTTCACTTTGGTGATTGAAAGACGATTTTTGAAGCTGAATAATATTTTTTCTCATGCTCTATGGCACGCTATTTAATGGCCACACATGTTGTCAATGGTGGACAGGTTGCTTTCAGTGTCCGTTCACGACGCCTGGCTTTCCGATGCTGGTTTCTAGAGTAGGGTTACTTTGGCTTGCTGCCGTGCAGAAGCATGGTCAAGTGACAAGCCTTAGAACTCCCTCGATTTTTCCAATGAAGAAATTAACAAAAAAAACAAACAGCTAACCTTGTTCTTCCACCAAAATAACAGGCAACTTGACAGACCCTATGTAATGAATTGAGTGTGAATGTGCACGTGTGTGTGTGTGTGTGTGATGGCTGGCATGGGCAGGGTGACCTCTAATCACGTCCGCTGGCATCAGGGGCGGGGGGGGCACGGTCACAGGATGATCTCGTAGAGCCGGCCCACGCGGCCCAGCCACTCCCTCAGCGCCTGGCGGACGCGGCCGTCGGACACATGGCAGGTGAGCTGGCTGAGGCAGGGGAAGAGGGCCGGCTGCAGGGCCTGGAAGGACGGGTCGGGGAGCAGCATCACCTGGTTCAGGAGGGTCAGGACCATGGTGGTCCACGCCTAGAGATGGAGAGGAGGGGGGAGAAGGGCCGACATTGAGCCAAGATCAGATAGAAACTTTAGGTACCCTCAGAGAATATGGTAGAAGAATTAGTGACATGGTCTTTTTTCAACCTCTTTTCTCTCACGCACGCACGCACGCACGCACGCACGCACGCACGCACCCTCCTAGGCCCTCTGTACCTGTATTTGAGCCTCGGCGTCTCTGAGCGAGATGCTGTGTGAGCTGACGGTGGAACCCGAGCGCGGCCTCTTCTCCTGTCTCAGCACCTCGGGCCCCGCGCTCACCGAGTGCCTCATGGGGGGCCCCTGCTGGTCCACCAGGTGCTGGGGCCTCTGAGGGGCCGCGGTCTGGCCGGGGGCCTCCCCAGGGCCCCTCCGCTCCTCCGGGGCCGCCTTGGCCGGCTTCTTAATAAACAGGCTGCCGTGGCTGTGGCTCTGCTGCTGCTGCTGCTGCTTCCTCCTCTTGTACTCCATCATCAGCTTGGTGATGGTCTTGTCCGTGGCGATGGTGTACAGTTTGTTACCGGCGCTCTCCCACCACTCCTTCCTCCTCCCTGGGCCAGGCCCTCCTCCTCCTCCTTCTCCTCCTCCTCCGCTCTCTCTCTTCTCCCCAGGCCTGAGGTGGGGCAGGCTGCCCGTTGCGCTGAACCCTGACCCCGGGCTGGGCGTGGGCGTGTCTCCCGGAGAGGCCCCGCTCTCGGCCGCTGGGCACCGGTAGCTCCCGTCCACCGAGGGGGTCCCCTTCGCCGAGAGCCCGCCGGCGGAGGAGGGCATGGAGGTCTCGGACGGGAAGAGAGGGAGGAAGAAGAGGTGGTCCCCTCCCCCGACCCCCAAGCCTCCCCTGAGGACAGGCGTCTCCTCCAGGGTGGACTCCAGGTCCCGGTGCATCTGGATGTAGCTGTTGCAGAGGTCCATGCAGAGCTTGTGGAGCTGCTGGACCAGCCAGACCCAGTCGGCGCTGCCCAGCGGCTGGACGCTGAGGGAGGGGATGGGAGCGTGCCACTGGCGCATGTCCCTGCCCCGCGGCGGACTCACCTAACGGCAGGGAGAGAGACCGGGGACAGCGGAGAGTTCAAGAGGGGGTTGTTCAACTAATTAAAACGTTTATACCTTATATAAAGGGCTCGCAAATAGTTTTTTATGTGTGTGTGATGGTCGCGACCCGTTTGTCACCTGGGCCGTCTCTTCAAAGATGTCTTCGTCCTCAGAGGAGGCCGAGCCAGGCTGGGAGGGGTCGGAGCTGCCCTCTTCCTCCTCATACAGCATCCTCTTCACCTAGGTAGCAAACAGAAACCAAACCGTGATGCGTACGCCCATTAGGACATCCCCAACGAGGCACGGAACAGAAACGCACTGGGTTTTAAACTATTCCGACCTGCTGTGCCGTCATGGTCTCTGCCTGGCTCAGCGTAGCACACAGCAGGGCCTGGAAAGAGAACGCAAAATTAATAAAGTCCTAATTCTTTTAAAATCCTATTTGATATGGACATTTGCTTTTGGAAACGGAAATGAAAGAGGAAGTGGTTAAGCGCATGCAGCGTGTACACAGCGCACCTGGAAGTAGAGGTTGAAGCTCATGGCTGACTGGCGGTAGAGGTTGGCGGCGCCGCACACCCCCGACACCTTCATCAGCAGGTACTTCAGGCCCGGGCGCGTGTCAAAGTCCCTGGACGTCCTGTGGGAGGAAAAAAAAAATCCATGGTGAGATGTTTGACGGAGAGAAAACCACAAATAACGTCAGAAAAGACCAGAGTGCCTTTCCCCACGCTGAACACTGCGGTGTCTGTCGGGGGCGGGGGGGGCGGGGGCCGCGGGAAGGGGCCCACCTGTAGGAGTCCAGCAGCAGGTCCAGGATGATGGCCAGGTTGGTCATGGAGATGTAGCGCAGGAAGCCTGCGGAGGGCCGGCCGGGGTCGGAGGTCACAGGGGTGGCCCGGTCGTGTGTCTCGGGCTGCTTGACGAACTCCTCCAGCAGGATGTCGTAGAGGTTCTGGAGGAGGACCTGGTGGGACAGCAGGCTCACCACGATGTTCCGGAAGGGGATGCTGGACCGCGCCAGGCCGGGGGAGGAAGACGGACATATTAAAAAGTCATATTGACTCCAAAATGATTGATAAAGAAGTGAATGACTTTTTCTTTGTGGGGAAAAAAAAACCAAAGGCTTTACTTTTTTATAGAGACATTCTACAGTCACATACAGTCAGAATTGGACAAGACACAAAAGCAGGGTTACAAGCAAACAAACTATTTAAAGTCATGCAGTGTATGAGAATGTCATAATCACATGCAGTTCCTAGAAACTTTGAATAGATTTTAGAGCAGGCCATCTTTAAAGCATTTGACGTCACAGTGTTTCAGATTTGCCTGATGAAAAAAATCCTTAAAACCGTGCGACCCGATTCCCTAAAGTGGATTGTAAGAAGATGGTGGTTGGTTCGTCCGGCAAACACTCGGACAACAAAATAAAACCCATATTTCTGTGAGTAATCCCGCTCTGCTTGATCAAAGCATCGATACGGTAGTTGAGATTTGACTATGCGAGAGATTTGACTTGAATGAACTTTGCGCCAAGGGAACACTTATTTTCCACTGGCAATCCTGATTATCCCCTGCATGCCATCTGTTCCCGCTGTATGAAATGAACAACACAGCCACAAACCAGGACAAACATCTCTTATGTGCCATTCAACCTTCATAAAAACTCTGTTTATGTGCTTTGGTATAATAGGGGCCTGCTACTCTTCCCTTTACGGCTGCTAATCCACAGCCATGGCAGAGAGGTTAGCGAAAACAGCCTTACCCAGTTTTCCTGAGGCAGCGGGGGGAAGGGAGAGGTACAGTAGAGAATGTTAATTTAGGGATTAAACGGAGTGCGCCTCTGTCTCAAGTGTATATTAAGGTACAGTTATTTTGGTGCATGTGTGTGTGTGTGTGTGTGTGTGTGTGTGTGTGTGTGTGATCGAAGTTCACCCACGTCTTCTGCGTATGTCCATTGGACTGCTGGTCTGAGGGCAGCTCAATGAAGAGGACGCAGGACTGAGCATGCTCAAAGCCATCCTTGTTGTTGGGGGTCTTAGGGGAGCACTGGGTGTCCAGCATGAACACCTGCAGACAGGAAGAGACTCACACTCACTGTCTAGTGACGACACGAAAGCAGGAACTCTGTGGTTTAACGGCAAAGTAAGCCTGACTCGCTCAATGTGAGTGAGTGAGTGAGTGAGTGAATGTTCCAGTGCTCTTGCTGACCTGCTGGGCCATGGCCTTAATCCTCCAGTACTCGGCTTCAAAGTAAGCCTGACTCGCTCAATGTGAGTGAGTGAGTGAGTGAATGTTCCAGTGCTCTTGAATGACCTGCTGGGCCATGAATTTGATCCTCCAGTGAGTCGAGCTAAGTGAATGAATGGGTGACTCGCTCAATGTGAGTGAGTGAGTGAGTGAGTGAGTGAATGTTCCAGTGCTCTTGCTGACCTGCTGGGCCATGGCCTTAATCCTCCAGTACTCGGCCTCAAAGTAAGCCTGACTCGCTCAATGTGAGTGAGTGAGTGAGTGAGTGAGTGAGTGAGTGAGTGAGTGAATGAGTGAGTGAGTGAATGTTCCAGTGCTCTTGCTGACCTGCTGGGCCGTGGCCTTAATCCTCCAGTACTCGGCCTCAAAGTATGCCCGAGTGGTTTAATGTGAATGAGTGAATGAGTGAATGTTCCAGTGCTCTTGCTGACCTGCTGGGCCGTGGCCTTAATCCTCCAGTACTCGGCCTCAAAGTATGCCCGACTGGTTCAATGTGAATGAGTGAATAAGTGAATGAGTGAATGAGTGAATGTTCCAGTGCTCTTGCTGACCTGCTGGGCCGTGGCCTTAATCCTCCAGTACTCGGCCTCAAAGTATGCCCGACTGATTCAATGTGAATGAGTGAATGAGTGAATGTTCCAGTGCTCTTGCTGACCTGCTGGGCCGTGGCTTTAATCCTCCAGTACTCGGCCTCAAAGTATGCCCGACTGGTTCAATGTGAATGAGTGAATGAGTGAATGAGTGAGTGAGTGAGTGAGTGAATGTTCCAGTGCTCTTCCTGACCTGCTGGGCCATGGCCTTGATCCTCCAGTACTCGGCCTCGGCAGAGGGGGAGTGGGGCGGAGCGGCCAGCTTCACCTCACAGGCGTCCCCGGAGAAACTGTCGGAGCCACTCTGGAAACACGCCAGAAGGGTCTGCAGAACGCACAGTGAGACGTACTTTTCAGAACCGCTTAAGCGAAAACAAACCCCTGTCCAAACCCCTGCCCACCATCAACAGAGCTGCACAGTCCATGATTTAGCATTTCAATATTTTAATTATTCAAGCTTCGTTTATAAAATCGCATAGAAAAACATAACAAAAGCGCATGCTAAAACATAAAAGTATGAAGAGTTTTATTCAAATATATGTGCTTATCTGTGCTTGACATCATAATATCTCACTTTAAAAGGGGTATTAATAATAAAAATGTGCATGATTCTTGTCACCCAAATACTTCAAACTGCAAGTATGTTCACACATGTACTGCAAGAGCATCTTGAGTGACAACTCCTGTACAGTGCTGTTTATCCGAGTTGACCTGAAAGCACGACCTCTGGCCACAGGCCTTTTATAATGCCGTTCCATAGATCAGACATAAATATCTCTGAGAGGATCAACGTCCACAGTGTAAGATGGCTTGACCAGAGTGACAATACATTGAGTGCCGACATGCTGTGTGTATACGGCGACCCATTGCGTGATTCTTAGAAGTTACATCATAAACGTTTGACGCAGAAAGGTCATACATCAAATTCGTATTAAGAAAACATTCTGTCTATGCGTGTATCCGTGTTAGCAGAAGCAAACGCATACACACACACACACACACACACACACACACACACACACACACACACACACACACACACACACACACACACGCACACACGCACACACGCACACACGCACACACGCACACACATTAAAAGGCAGTTGCTTTTAAGCTGCAAAGCAGATTAAAAGTGGTGAGATAGTACTTCAATATTGGACCAGAGACACTCATGCGCGGTCGAACGCTCCTCGCCATCGTCACAGTCTTCTAGTAAACAAAACATGACCAACAACAAAAACACAAACAGGAAGTCCATTGCGCTCCGTACGGTGAGAACCGCGTTCGGCCTTCAGCCAGCACTCCGCCTTGACTTGTCTTACTGAGGCAGTTCATCAGCTATTGCGACTTGGTACGAGAGATGAAAACATCACGTTGATAAGCTGAAGATCGTCATGTCGACGGTATGATGTCATTCAGGACTACGTACAGCTGTATGCAAGTTGTTTCATGTTACGTCATCATAATATGCTCGCTGCTTTCTATCTGAAGGGACTGCTCGAAACACATTTTATCTGAATTGTGTGACCTGATTTACTTACATTTTGAAGGCGGGGCATAATAAAGTTTGAACCAGTTTGTTACAAGAGAATTGGCTTTCAAATGACAGCTCTATCTTGTTGGAACTACTTGAGTGACAGCCAGCACAGTTCAATGTTAACGCACACTTGTGCAAAGTTAAGAGCAGAGCAGAGCAGAGCAGAACAGAGCAGAGTATAGAAGAGAAGAGAAGAGAGATCTTTGAGAAGAGCGATATTGTTCAGCGTTCTGCCCTCTGGATTACAGTTGGAAGTCACAATAACAGTGGAAACGTCATACATGGCCCTGGGAACATTCAGGGCCACGGTGGCACGCTGGACAGCAGCTCCCCGGCTAAGGTGCTGGAGGAGGCGCATAGGGAGGGCAGCATTGTGGTGCTCTAAGTTCAGTGGTGGCTGGGCATGTGCTGTT
>JAPMUY010003702.1:35000-45000 GCA_026901105.3 Galaxias olidus
GGGAGCTTTTCTTCTTGCCGAGCGGTACACGTGATCTCGCAGGGCTCCAGACTGCCACGCCAAAAACCTGTCTACTGCCACGGAAAAATAATTATTGGTGGCAGTGATTCCACTTGATTTTCGTTGGTGTCTTTTTGCACATTCAACGAGAGCACTTTTATTTTAGTTGATCAGTATGATGAATTGTTGCACCATATTACTGTTAAAAAAATGTAAAAACCTAAAAAAGAAGCTGCCACCAGTTATTGCGCTAACTGACTGCAAAACGTCATGGCAGCACTGCGAGCAGTGTAACGTATTAGTCTGGAGTCCTGTCTCGTAATATCCATGCTCACGCTTAACCCAGGAGCTAACGACCCACCAGATCATCTGGCTGAAGAGCTGGAATTGAAATTGCCAAAGTTCTTAGGATCAAAGGTCAGACCACTGGATGGGGCCAGACACGTGCGGGTGTGTAGGCCGGAGGCACTTCTAACCTCACACTGCCCCCTGGGGGCGTGTCGTGTCATTACCCTTCAGCGACAGATACTGGACTTAGGATCCAGAGTGTAGTGTAAACTCCATTGTGCTCTAGTTGCTAGCCCGTGTGGACAGCGTACACTCCATCTATACACTTAGTAACCAAGTGTACAGTGTACACTCCATCTATACACTTAGTAACCAAGTGTACAGTGTACACTCCATCTATACACTTAGTAACCAAGTGTACAGTGTACACTTAGCAACGCCTTTGTGACCTGCATGCCAGCCGGTATGGAGGGTCTACGCTCCTTTTAAATCTACCTATCAGCTAAGATGGAGGGTCTACCCTCCTGAGTGACCTACCTGTCAGCTAAGATGGAGGGTCTACCCTCCTGAGTGACCTACCTGTCAGCTAAGATGGAGGGTCTACCCTCCTGAGTGACCTACCTGTCAGCTAAGATGGAGGGTCTACCCTCCTGAGTGACCTACCTATCAGCTAAGATGGAGGGTCTACCCTCCTGAGTGACCTACCTATCAGCTAAGATGGAGGGTCTACCCTCCTGAGTGACCTACCTATCAGCTAAGATGGAGGGTCTACCCTCCTGAGTGACCTACCTATCAGCTAAGATGAAGGACCTACCCGCCTGAGTAACCTACCTATCAGTCGGCATAGGAGACCTACACTCCAGAGTGACCTACCCTCCTTAGTAACCTGCATATCAGCTAAGATGGAGGACCTACCCTCATTAGTAACCTACCTATCAGCTAAGATGGATGGCCTATACTCATTAGTAAACTACCTCAGTTAAGATAGAGGGTCTACCCTCCTGAGTGACCTACCTGTCTGCTAAGATGGAGGGTCTACCCTCCTGAGTGACCTACCTGTCGGCCTGCGTGGACAGCGTGCAGACGGCCTGGGCAGCACTGGTGCCCGTCATAAGACTCCCGCTGCGCAGGTTCAGCCCCTTGCCTTTGCTGCCCTCCCGCAGCAGCTCCTGGATGGAGAGGGGCTGGATGACCGGCTGGCTCAGGCCCAGCTCGGAGGGCTCCAGGCTGGGCTCGCCACTCAACTCGAGCCCCATGTCCACGGCCTGCTGGGCCTGGGTGATGGTCACGGTGGGCTGGGACGAGCCGTCGCTGAAGTGAGTGTGTTCCAAAGAGCTGACGTACTCGCATACCCTGAGAAGGAAGATATTTCAATATTAGCCATGCTGAAGAGTAAATCCACCTCCATAACCCAATAACGCAGGTCCAAAAAAAGAGAGAGAAAAAAAAGGTTTGTTTTAGTCCCAGCTATTGTTTGAGGGATGGGATTCCATGTCTTCAGACCATGTTTGTTGTGTTCTATTTGAATGCAGTTGTCACATGGGTGTATTTGTGTGTGTAAGTGTATGTGTCTGTGTATGTGTGTGTGTGTGTGTGTGTGTGTGTGTGTGTGTACCTGAAGACATGCGGCCAGCAGTCCTGGTTGTGGCTGCCCATCTCCAGTCCCACGTTCAAGATGGCGTCCATGCAGAGAACGTGAGCTGTGTGGAGGCGAACCACCTGGGGACGACCCATCTGCTCCAAACGCTGCTTCACTGGGAGCGCACACACACACACACACACACACACACACACACACACTTGTTGTTCACAGCAAAAGGGTCCTCAAAGCATGTGTGCATACGAATGTGTTTGTGTTGTTTGTACTAGCCGTGTGTGTGTGTGTGTGTGTGTGTGTGTGTGTGTGTGTGTGTGTTACCTTGTGTGATGGCGTCCCCCATCTCGCCCACATCTCTCTCCTCCCTCTCCTCCTGCACACACGAGGCAGCAGCCATCTGGGCCAGGGCTGAGGCACAGTTGGCAGCCACACCTGAGGAACACACACACACACACACACACACACACACACACACACACACACACACGTTAGTGTTTTCCCTCTCTCGTCAGGAGGGCGCTATCCCAGGCCCGCCACGCCGCCTACCCAGGGCACAGCTGAGCGCGGCGGCCTTGCGCAGACCGTCCAGGCTGAGGCAAATGGTGTCCCTCTCCCTGTAGCTCTGCTCCTTGACGCCCTCGGCCCCCAGGATGAAGGCCAGGCCCTGGGAGCTGCCCGCCATGCGGCCCGTCAGCGGAGTGGACAGCACCTCCACCAGGTTCTTCCACACGCCCGTCAGGATGTAGCGTGAGAAGACCGCCACCACGCACGCACACACACACACACACACACACACACACACACACACACACACACACACACACACACACACACACACACACACACACACACACACACACACGATTAAATCACACGCGTACGCACACACACACACCTGGTTAAATCACACACGTACGCACACACACACACCTGGTTAAATCGCACACGCACACGCACACGCACAATAACTACATTACAGAACAATCAAACAAATATGATAGCAGATCTTTTTCAGGGGAGCTTTTTAATTCAGTGTGGTGACACTCTTTGACAGTTCATGTGGTGACGGTGTGGTGTGGCTAAGACGGGCGATGACAAAGCTAACCATAGCACGCCCGGTAACCGTTCCCATAGCAACAGGGCAGGGCGGGCTGAATTCTCTGTTCTCAGTGTTCCTGCCAGAGGAGAGTGGGAGCTGGAGGCTGGGACGCTCCCAACTCTCTCCTACCAGTCCCCTCCCACCCCTTATCCCAAACCTCCCGCCGCCTGTCCCTGTCTCCAGCTCTCTCTCTTTTAATGAGGTGAAGATAGATGGCGTGGCATGGCAGGGGGATACCGTATATGGAAAGGATGGGGGCGGTAGCTGGAGGGTGGGCTGCGCTACCTGCAATGACCGTGTTGTTGCCAGCCTTGTCAGAGCTAAACGGAGACTGTTTGGAGGCCCTCCGGATCATCTGGCCTCCGATGGCACTGCTGCCCAGACCGTCGATGTCTGAGGGACGGAGAGAAAGAGAAGGGGGGAACCGCAGTGGAGGAGGAAGAGAAGCAGGGGAGGAAGAAGGACGTAAAGGAGGGAAGGATAGAGAGAGGGAGGGCAGGGGTGAGGAGACAATTTGTGCAAATTGTAATTGAGTTAAGCGTGTGGCCCTTGGGAAATATCTACAATGTGCAAGGGCGTATGACTCCAAAACAGTGTGTGCGATATGTATATGTGTGTGTGTGTGTGTGTGTGTGTGTGTGTGTGTGTGTGTGTGTGCGTGCATATGTATATATGTGTGTCTATATGTGTGTGTGCATGTGTGTATGTATATATGTGTGTGTGTGTGTGTGTGTGCACGCCCACCCGTGAGCATGGTGATGAGGGAGAGCGAGTGGTCCTCGGGGGAGCCCCAGTAGCCAGCCTCCCCCAGCAGGTTCCGGTCCAACACCTGCTGGTACAGCTCCTCTATCCAGGCCTTGGACAGCACCACCAACACCCCATAGCTCTGGATCAGAAGCACAAACTCCTCCTGCAGGGGGGGGGGCACAGGGTGGACTAAGGAACCATGGCCGCTGTGAGCTGTCTATCTGTCTTGGTAGTCTGCTCTTGCACTGTTGTACGGGTCTTCTCCCTAACTAGCTGTAGTGTCTGCACTAACAGGTCTCTGTGCTGTCCGCCAACAGTTCTTTACACTGTACTCAACACTGCGCACTCTAACTCACTAATCTCCACACTTACAAACCTGTACTCTATACTCTACACACTAACTACCTGTACTGTATACTGCACACTATTTACCTGTACTCTATTTTCCACTCTAATTACATGTACTCTGTACTCTATCTACCTGTACTCTATACTCTGCACACTAACTACCTGTACTGTATACTGCACACTATTTACCTGTACTCTATTCTCCACTCTAATTACATGTACTCTGTACTCTATCTACCTGTACTCTATACTCTACACAATAACTACTTGTTCTATTTTCTCTACTCTAACTACATGTACTCCGTACTCTATCCACCTGTACTCTATACTAGTTACCTGTCCTGTACCCTCACTCACAGTACTCTCCACTCACTACATACTATCCACTCTAAATAACTGCCCTCTGCACTCTACAGTCCATCCGGGCTCACCAGGCTGATGAGGGGGGCCAGGGTGCGTCTGCGGTAGTAGTCACAGCAGCAGAGCTTGAGGTTGAGCAGCAGGGCGTAGTAGGAGACCAGGTAGAGGCCGTCGGCGTTCATCAGCGCCTGGCAGTTCAGATTGTCGCCGCCCTCGAAACTGGGCGAGTGGATCCCACCTGACAGGAGAGGAGAGCACGCAGGTGGACACAAAGGTTTATCAGCAGATGCTCAATATGATTTTCCAAGACTAAGGCTAAACTAAAACTACAGACTCCAATGGAACTGCAAATGCTGACCTTGTTTGACACCAGCCTTCATCAGCACTAGACTGATGCAAGATCACTTTTACAGATTCCAGCTGTCCTGGTTAATAACAAAAATTGTATAAAATGTATTCTAAACTATTCTATTCTATTCTATTCAATGGGGAGAGCCCACAAACTCTGCAGAGTCTGCATTGCAGATGGTAGATTAGTGGAGATCAAACAGCACGTATCAGTGAGTCAGCGAATATGGAATGTGGGTGAATTTGCATGACTGTACTTGGCGATAGTAAGCAAACAGCAAAACCGGCCTTATTCATCCGCTTGTATATTTAAGTCCTACGGCTGGGGCTTTGCATACACAGGCTTGGCATTGTCAGCCACGGAGCGCTAGCGGTTCCACCTTGGGTCAACACACTCCCGTTGGTCTGCTTGACAAAAGGCAACTCCCTTCCTAAGACCAGGACTCTACCAAAGGTGTAGAAAGGGAGTTTGCATATGTCTTAAGGAGAATAAATAAGCAACATTTTCTGAACAATGCACTGCATATACAGCGTTATGGGTCTCCCTGCTGTATCTGTCGCCGGGCAGGTTAACGTCACGGGCCTGGTCGATGGGGGGGGGGCCTCTCACCAGCCTGGAGCCCGGAGCAGAACGCCGAGGAGAAGTTCTGCAGCGACGCGTCCACCTCGGCGGCGCCGGCCATGCCCAGCAGGCGGGGCAGCAGCGCGGCCAGCGACTGGACAAACAGCCTGGCGCTCTGCTGGTCCGCCTCCTGGTTGCGGAGCAGCTTGAGGGACGGGACGGCCGTGCGGAGCGAGCGGTGACCCGGGCAGTCCCGCGGCGTCTGCTGCTCCTCGTCGGCCAGCGACACGTCGTCGGAGCCCATGTCGGAGACGTCGGAGCGGCCCGAGTCCTTCTCCGCCGCCATGGAGTACTGGTCGCACGAGTCGAACTCCGTACGGGACAGGTCCTGGTCTTCCACGCTGGAGGGGGGAGGCAGAGGCAAGTGACTCCCTCCCTCATTCACTTGCAAGTCATCCATTCACCCATATGCATTTATCTGTACAAAGATCCGTTCATTGACCTGTCCAAACATCCAATCAGCCGTCTATACAAACATTAATTCAATCATCCATCTTAACATCCATGCAATCATGTATCCAACCCGCTATTCAGTCATCTATCAAAAACATTCATTCAACCATCCAAACAAACATCCATTCAACCATCCATCTTAACGGCCAATCAATCACCTACAGTCCACAAACATTCATTCATTCAATCACCTACAGAACACAAACATTCATTCAATCATCTATCCCAACATCCATTCACCAATCCATCTTAACGCTCATTCAGTCATGTATCCAAACGTTTATTCAACCATGCGTTCCTGCCCCCCACCTGAAGTTGCTCTCACTGTAGCGGGACCCTCCTCCCCCGTGGTTCGGGCGGGCGCGGGACTCCACCGACAGGAAGTTGGTAATGTCGGGGTAAACCAGCGCGTGGCTTCTCTGGACCACGTCGGGCGGCACCACCCCTCGTCCTCCTCCTCCTCCTCCTCCTCCTCCTACTCCTCCTCCTCCACCTCCTCCCGCCTCCTCCCTTCCTTCAGCTGGGTGTCCGGGAGGCAGATCAGGCTCAAAGTCGCGGTGGTTACCGTCCGGCCCGCCGCACGACGAGGGCGAGGGCAGGCGGGGCTCCTCCCCACACTCCTCGGGGGTGGCGGTGTCCAGCTCCCCCTCCACCGTAGTCTGGCCCGTCTCCGTGGTGACGCTGATGCTGATGTCGGGGTTGCGCTCGTTGCCGGTGGCTACTGCGGCGGCGGCGGCGGCATGGTCCCAGGGCGCGTGCTCCGAAGACAGGATGCGGCGCTGCCAGCGGAAGTCGGCCTCGTTGATCTCCAGCGACTCCCGCGTGGCCTCCACCCCCTCCCTGAGCTCGTCCACCCGGTGGTAGAGGAGTTGGGCCTGCTCGGGCTGCAGGCCCCGGCCCTGGGAGAGCTCGTCCAGGGCGCCCAGGAGGGCGCAGGCGCAGGACACGGAGGAGTAGCAGGCCTCCACGCCGCCCTTCACGCAGGCCTCCGTCATGCCGTCCATCACACTGGGGAGAGCCCGGCGACACAAGAGTGCACACCGTCACACACACCGTCACACACACCGTCACACACACACACACACACAGTCACACACACCGTCACACACACAGTCACACACAGTCACACACACAGTCACACACACAGTCACACACACAGTCACACACACAGTCACACACACCGTCACACACACAGTCACACACACAGTCACAAACACAGTCACACACAGTCACACACCCCGTCACACACACAGTCACACACACAGTCACACACACCGTCACACACACCGTCACACACACAGTCACAAACACAGTCACACACACCGTCACACACACAGTCACAAACACAGTCACAAACACAGTCACACACACCGTCACACACACAGTGTCACACACACAGTCACACACCGTCACACACACAGTCACACACACAGTCACACACAGTCACACACACAGTCACACACACAGTCACACACACAGTCACACACCGTCACACACAGTCACACACACCGTCACACACACCGTCACACACAGAGTCACACACACAGTGTCACACACACAGAGTCACACACACAGAGTCACACACAGTGTCACACACACCGTCACACACACAGTCACACACACAGTCACACACCGTCACACACACCGTCACACACACAGTCACACACAGTCACACACACCGTCACACACACGGTCACACACACAGTCACACACACACACAGTTACACACACAGTCACACACAGAGTCACACACACAGTCACACACACAGTCACACACCGTCACACACCGTCACACACACCTAACAGAACTCCCCTTCCAAAACACAAGCGGAGTGGAGCAGAACAGACGACTCACAGTTTGAGCAAGTCGAGGTGAGACTTCCTCTTTGAGAAGGAGCGTTTCCTGGTCTCCGGCTCCGTCACACAGGGCCCCGCCAGGTCAAACAGGCGCTGGGGACTACCCAGGATCTAACACACACACACACACACACACACACACACACACACACACACACACACACACACACACACACACACACACACACACACACACACACACACACACACGGTAAAATAAATGTATTCCGAGAGGGTGAGGGGGGGAGGAAATGGATGTTGATTTACGTCCCCCCCTCCAGCCCCCCTCCCCCAGACCTCCTTCATGATGCGGATGGCCTCGGTGCGGTGCTGCGGGGGAGGGTAGAGCAGCATCCTGTGGTAGAGCGACTGCAGCACGGGCTTCATGGACTCCATGCAGCCCACCAGGCGCACCAGCTCGGCCGCCACGTAGCACACGGTCCGCACCACGGGGGCGATGCGGGCGGGGCCACTGGAGGAGCAGCCGGAGCCCCGGCCCTGGTCCGACGGCGCCCCCCCCCCCGCGGCAGCGGAGTCCACCTCCAGGCTCCCCAGGCCCCGGTCCCCCGCCGCAGCGGCGCCGCGGGCCGAGGTGATGGTGCGGTCGTTCACCGGGTTCCCCATGATCGCCACCAGGGACGGGCACAGCTGCTTCCTGTTCAGAGCGGAGGGTTACAAGTCCATGATCCGTGTGTTTGGTGGATTTCGAAACAATAATAAAAATAGTCATAATAATGATAATAATAACATTATAATAATATCCACTTTATTTGTATGGCACTTTTAACAATGTTACAGTGTTAGTGACTGGACAATCATCATTACCAAAGAGCATTACTACTCATTTCACGGCCACACTAGTGCAGCAAACGACGCTGACTGTTTTGAAGCGACAGATAAAAGGCCCGGTCGTTGGGTGAGGACACATACCAGATGAGGTCGGTGAAGCCCCTGGACAGGTGCATGGTGGGCGGGCAGCTGCTGAGCATGGACAGGATGCACTCCAGATAGAGGAGCTGGAGCAGCTGGTTGTCACTGAGGAGGGGGAGGGGAACGGAGACGACACGTCAGACGTCTTTGTCCAAATCGACCGGTTCGTTTGCTACTTTGTTCATTTCAAATGGGCCAAACTATTTGATGAAACAAGAGTGTTGCTGGCTGCCTCGATACACCAGAGGAAAGAGAACCGTGGCTAAGCGGTGGGTGACTGTGTCCACGGAAAGGCTGTGTTTACCTGTGGACCCCCTCCAGCTTGTCACAGAAGACCGTCAGTACTGTCACCACGTCCTCACACAGGGACTGGCTGGCAGGAGACACGACTGAAACACACACACACACACACACGACTGAAACACACACAGGGACTGGCTGGCAGGAGACACGACTGAAACACACACACACACACACACGACTGAAACACACACAGGGACTGGCTGGCAGGAGACACGACTGAAACACACACAGAGACTAGCTGGAGACACACACACACACACACACACACACACACACACTGAAACACACACACACAGAGACACGAGACACGACTGAAACACACACAGAGACTAGCTGGCAGGAGACACGACTGAAACACACACAGAGACTAGCTGGCAGGAGACACGACTGAAACACACACAGAGACTAGCTGGCAGGAGATACGTCTGAAAATCACACACACTCACACACACAGAGACTAGCTGGCAGGAGACACGTCTGAAAAACACACACACAGAGATTAGGGCCCCTTTGGTCTCCCCTTTTTTCTCTCCCTCCATCTCTCCTTTATCTTTCAAGCCCTCGTAGAAAAAATCAATACACGCTGACCGCGTCTGACCCTGTGTCTGCAACCGTGTGGGGGTGATTTGTAGGAGTCTGTCAGGGGTGTGTGTGTGTGTGTGTGTGTGTGTGTGAGCAAACAGACTTGTAGCCTCGTAAAACGTCTATGTGAATCGTTGTTTTCTCCCCCCTGTCGTCCAGCATTCACAGCGCTCCCGCTAGACGTCATAGACGTCAAACACTAGAGGCTGTCCGGCGGGAATACCGTGGAAACGAGCCGATGGTCAGGCCACGTCAGTTACCTCTGCGCTGCAGCAGGGGCAGGGGTAGCTCCTCTCCGTCCGCTCCCTGCACCAACACAAACAAAACGCTGTCAGCAGCACAGCTCATGGTATGGTGGGCACGCTATGGGCGTGGGACGTGCAAGGAGACGTGCAGTGTGTACGTGGTGTACGTGTGTGTGTGTGGGGTGGGGTGGGTGGGGGGGGGCACCTCCTGTCTGTGTCGG
>JAPMUY010003702.1:47500-60000 GCA_026901105.3 Galaxias olidus
GAGCATATATTTTCATATTTTAGGCTCAATAGGAATTAAACGTTCTTCCTTATGCTCTTATGTTCTCCTGCATGCAAGTGGGCATTTCTCATGAATAGTCTGTCATCAATCTCCCACTCTCACTCTAAGTCGCTTTGAATAGAAAGGGTCTGCTAAACAATGAAAATGTAAATGTAAACACTAAAACCGTCAAACTAGCTAATGATGGGGTCTGTTTGTTTGGTGTAGTTGTATTGTACCTGCATGCCAGCCAGGGCTGTTTGTGCCAGTTTGGTGCTCTTGGACTCCAATGCCATCTGGAGAGGTAGGAGGCATCGCTCACTGAAGACATTGAAACAGATATCAATGTTAACTTGTGAAAAATATAAAGTGGACGGCCTCAATAATCTAGCCTGATCCTCAGTTTGCACATGGCGTAGAAGAGTACATTTTTTATGTTTAAACATTCCTACTTAACTAACTAATAGTGCAGTGATTCAGCCCCTACTCCTATGCAATCACACTAATAATAAGATAAATGAATTAATTAATTCAGTCAGGTTTACAAAGGTACAGCGCAATGCCAGGGATGGTAACAAAAATGCAGAATGAATATGCAGAGCTGCAAGTGGCCGTTGACATGCCAGTGTAGGAGATTCAGTGTTGGTTTGATCCTACGAGTCCCACAGCTCATGGGTTGTTGAACACTCGTATAGAAAGCCTGATTGAATCCCATGAACTAACTGACTAACCCACTGGCCTGGCTGTCAGAACTACGCTCCATCAGAATATGTTTTAGCAAGGAAATAGCCAGTGTGTGACATAGTAGCTAGAGATCTATTATACAACCACTGAGCAAGGCAATGACACTGCCCACTGCCCACTCTCTGAATGATCTGGTTCCCCATAACGTTGACCATGCATGAAAAGCCATGAGAAGGCCGATATTTCTACAGCACCAACGGACCTTGAATAGTAAAGCTGGCTGTGGGCAAACGATGTAAGAACTCAACATCCCCTGGATTTCATTCTACCCTAAATATAAAAGCTATAATACAAAATGTTATATGCATCGAGTATGAGGTGCAAAACCTGCAGTTTCATATTCTCAACTTCATCGCTGCATGACTGTAGGTGGCTCACACTTACAAAGCAGACATTACCATGCCTGATTCACACATCCATTATGATAATTAAGCATGAATCTGCATATATGTGTGTGTGTGCGTATGTGAGAGAGAGAGTGTGTGTGTAGGTGTGTGTGTGTGTGTGCATATGCACCGGTCTGAAACACCACAATCCTAAACAATCTACAACACAAAAAAACATCTAACAGCTCATTCAATAATGGATCGGTATTTCACGTGTGACAGATTCATGTTTGAACACATTCATTGCTTTTATGACCTAGTCAATATAATGTAAAATACAATACAACTCGGGCTATACAGCAAGATACACCTCTAGACAGTAACATAAACATTCAGACAAAACAAGGCTGGCATTAAACTTACCGAAGCTGAGAGGGGGAAATCTTAGCCGACCTTTTTGGGGCTTCAAGGGTTTCTGTAAAGTTACATAAATGACAGAATGCAGTGTTTTTTTTCTTGTGCGAATCTGCCTGTTTGTGATACAGGATAGATTGTGCTTACCCCTGCTATGTATGCAATTAGGTTGCCAGATTGCATTGTTCTCTCATCAACAACCTGTGGTGTGTACCTGTCCTCGTGCACTGTGGGTTTGGGTGGTTTGATAGACTTGGGTAAAACAAATGGACATCAAGTGTCTGTAACGACAACCTAAGACTACTGCAATTATCCAGCAGCACACAGTAGCCTAATGGCAACTGAATTTAATGCATCAAGTGCTGGACTGAAAAATCAAGGATGGGGATCCAAAACAAAAATAAATGTGACGTCTACAATAACTATACAGTGTAATTATCGGAGTGGAGTGGATAAAAAAAACATCCTGTTGATAGCTGACCAAAGCAGCCAATAAAAGTGGGTTTAATATAACCTTATATTATAATAGTAGACAGTGGCAGTCGTTAAAATGTATAGTAGGCTACATGACCATATCGAATAGGTCTACACTCAAAGCTTTTAGCAAATCACTGGCAGTATAGGTAGAGATATGGTACAGGTTTTTCGTCGGCCAAGATCCTATGATGACAGGTGCAGTTAGATTAGCTAAGGCTACAAAGCTACTTACCACAGGCAGATAAACAAGCATCACGAATCGATTTGTGTTTGTGTCCTGACGCCTCTTTTTGCAGTTTCCGCAAAACTTCTTCCATGCTGATATTGGAAAATAAATATGTTATAATTGAAAAGTGCGATGATGTGGCTTTTCAGAGGCGCAGCATCCCAGTTTCTCCCAGGACGATGATTCACTCGCTGCCAACCAACCGGTGATGTAGACGGGCGTCAAGATGGAAGGAGGAAGCGCACATTTTACAGTGTCGTGGAAGATTCACGGACTCACACAAGACACATTTCAGAAATGTCCTTAACAATTATACATTTACATCGTTATTGTACAATGTGTGTATCCGATGGCCTATCATCGAATTATACAATTTTACCAGACTTTCAATCGGTTCATCGGGGTGGTTTTCGTAAGGTTGCCAGGTTTGTGTTACATATTTACATTAAACTGTCAATTCATCTTGAATTTCTCGTACTACCTGTAAACGGATTTCAAGCTAATCTGGCAACACTGTATTTACATGAATTCCACGAGGAGCTAGTAAAATATGGTTACGGAACCTGGAAGGGGATTTGTTACAGGCTTTACAATGCGTATAGCAGCCTATTGGTTTTAGTCAATAGTTGTAGGTAGTTAGTTTAGCAAATGCATACAAAATGTGACATCGCTGTCATAATATTTGGTAACGGTTTTAAGATATTCGAAAATGTATAAATCTATTTTTCAAACTTCGCATGCTTTCTTACTTTATTTTAATACATCACTGCACTGGTAAATTAAGAAGAGTTTAACTATATGTCCTAATAAAAACAATGCGTTTTTCACTGGAGACACAACCCGTCTAGTCAGTACTTGTTCAATTTTCGAACGTCCTAAGAAACAACGGAATCAACATGGTGATGATGTAAACTAATTATGTTATCCACGGATAAGGAATGTTTGGTATGTAATGGATAGGCTTGCTAAGATCTGTAGTGGACCGCTTGCAACATACCTTGTGAATGCCATGCAGTGTTTTGAATGTTCACATGATGGTGCTATTGTAAAAGGTTTCCACAAAAAGGGTGAAAACCAGCAACATTCCCAACAATTACCAACATGCATAGCCTTACACATAACTGAATTTTAAAACATATAGTGAGAATTTTTTTTGCCTCAAACCGATAAGTCCTATAGGTCAAATGAAAAGTAAAGAAAGAGAGGATTTAACTGTGGTTACTTCGAATGCAAATTGGCTATGAGGCAGGCCCTCCAAAAAAAACAAAGACTAATTAGTATAAGTGTAACAGAGCTTTTTGATTTAATTGACATTATGAAACACCAAATCAATCCGAAACGTTATCCATTAACCAATTGGCGGGCAATTTGCCATTCTTGAGCCATGTCGAGTGTGAATGCGCGTTAATGCGTGTGCATGTGCGCAAAATGAATCAAATTGACTGTGGAGTCGCACTAGAAACTTGCCACTTCTCCTGTTTCTAGTAGAAGCCTATGTGTACAGTCTATACCATTAGTGCGTATTGACAACATATTGTGTTTCAACAAACCAAATCCGCTGCATTTTACATTATTTTCAAACCTTTCTCAAAATCACTCAGACTGCATCGCATCTTCTGGTGCAAGTTTGATAAATATTTTTATTTGGGAGACGCTTTTGACGTCACTTGACATGTATTTTATCTGATTGTTTCTTCTATGGATTAGAAGGTCACTCGAGTGGTGGGATATCATACATGCACATTTTCTTGATTATTTTGAAGCCATGCGTAATGAGTTGAGCTTTAAAAATAGACGTTTACGTTTGTGAAGTGTTGATAGATTAGTCATTTTACTATAGCACATCTGTGCGTCTGTGACATCCTACGTATATCCCCAAGTCCATGGATAAAAACGAACTGACAACAGAATGGTTGTTGATACCAACGGAACCTTTTCTAACAAAATGAAATCGTATATGATCGAGGAAATAGCAAAGGAGCTCGGTTCAACTAACATGATTTCGGAAGGACTCGCTCCCCGCTTGCTGAAGATTGCGCAGGAGACAGCAGTGTCCACAACCTTGCCGAACCCAATATACCTGATGGAGAACGGGACACTGTGCGGGGAGCAGATTCTCAACTACGGAAGAGTGGAGAAATTGTTTATCGGCGGAGTCCTAACGATGTTAACCTTGTCCACGATCTGTGGGAACTTGCTTGTGGTCAGCTCCGTGTGTTTCGTGAAGAAGTTGCGCCAGCCTTCCAATTACCTGATCGTATCACTGGCTCTCGCAGACCTCTCCATTGCTATTGCTGTAATGCCCTTCGTTAGTATAACGGATCTTATAGGGGGCCAGTGGATCTTTGGTCAATTCTTCTGTAATGTTTTCATCGCCATGGATGTGATGTGCTGCACTGCTTCCATAATGACCCTGTGCGTAATCAGTATAGACCGGTGAGTGCCATCAACCATTTTAATCGGTAATGTAAGATTTCCAACCTTCACACACATATAAAACGGTTTTTAAGATATATTTTGCAGTATACAGTATCTAAACATCCAATATATATGTTTTTAAGACTGTAGTCCCCCAATAAATATACAGATGTCAGAATTCGATTGTGAAATGGAATCATAGTATCATAGCATAGTCAAATCAAGTATTTTTTGTACACATTAATTAATTTAAAATAGTTAATGAAAATTGATACTGATTGTATGGTGAACCTTTTTTTCTTTGAAGGTACCTGGGCATCACCAAGCCTCTGACCTACCCAGTGCGCCAGAACGGCTGCTGCATGGCCAAGATGATCCTGTCCGTGTGGCTCCTGTCCGCCTCCATCACCCTGCCGCCCCTGTTCGGCTGGGCCCAGAACGTCAACGACGGCCGCGTCTGTCTCATCAGCCAGGACTTTGGCTACACCGTCTACTCCACCGCCGTGGCCTTCTACATCCCCATGTCCGTCATGCTGATGATGTACCACCGCATCTACCGCGCCGCCAAGCTCAGCGCCGCCAAGCACAGCATCACCGGCTTCCCCCGAGCCCGAGAGGAGCTGGCCGCCTCACCAGGAGACGCGGAGGAGGCCCTCCAGGTCAGAGGGGACGGGACGGCGGAGGAGGGGGAGGAGGAGGACGAGGAGGAGGAAGAGGAGAGTGTCAATTGCGTGTCGGCGGCTCTGAAGCTCCATCGGGAGGTGGAGGAGGAGTGCAGCACGCGGGTGTCGCGCCTCCTAAAGCCGGACGCTGATCAGCGCCGGAGGAAGACGAACGTCTCCATCTTTAAGAGAGAGCAGAAGGCAGCGGCCACCTTGGGCATCGTGGTGGGGGCCTTCAGCTTCTGCTGGCTGCCCTTCTTCCTCGTGTCCACCGCACGGCCTTTCGTCTGCGGGGTGGAGTGCAGCTGCGTGCCCCTGTGGCTGGAGAGGACCCTGCTGTGGCTAGGCTACGCCAACTCCCTCATCAACCCCTTCATCTATGCCTTCTTCAACCGCGACCTGCGCACCACCTACAGCAACTTGCTGCGCTGCCGCTACCGCAACATCAACCGCAAGCTGTCGGCCGTGGGGATGCACGAGGCCCTCAAACTGGTGGAGAAGCCCAGCTCGGTCATATAGACTGAGGTGTTCCACAAACCGTCGTGTCCTCTTCCGGAGCCCCGTGGAGGCCGGGGGACGAGGTATCAGAGAGACCCGAGACTTAGTGTGGCAGCTGGGGACGAATGTCCAACTCTTGAAGGGAGAGAGCGCCTGGACCATGGCCTGTTGACCGTATGAGGGGCCAACGCTGTTGAATACTATTTTAGGGAAGGTCAGCACGTCTGTGACCTTTGTGAAAGGGTCAAAGGTGAATTTGGGTGTAAAGAGAGATAGTAGCATTATGTGAGGTTTAACCTATTATATGGTAGCCATGTACTTTGGCGGAAACATTAGATCTTCATCACCACGACACTATTGTTAAGATGTGAGAGATTCAACACAATGTCACTTGTCCGAAGTCATTTGCACCTTACTCGTAATTTATGGATTCATGGAATTTCTATTTACAGTTCTGTGGAATATAAAGTACAGATCAGTTAGAAACAAGTGTGTCACAGAGGTATAGTGTTGTGTGTGGTTCACTCTATTGTTGAGGTTGATTATGTTGTTTGTTTTCACTGTATTGCGGTACAGTGGCGTTGGAGTGAGGGCGTAATGTCATATTACTACTACTGTGTAAGTGGACAAAAATGACAGACACTCACTAACACCTCCATGCTTTTACAGCAATTCATTGTTTTTATTTTACCATTAAATTGTATACATGTCTTTTTCATACAATTTGTAAAGTAACCAGTTATTTTTTTTTTTTTCTTTAACATTTAAACTTGAAAAATGACAAATGAATGAGAAATGTAAAATGATCCATCAGACTAATTAAAGGCAATAACCAGAGCTAGCAGAATAACATTATTGGCATTCATTGTCATTATCCATAAAGAGCAGAGCAGTGCAGTTCTTGAAGCTACCCAGATAACTGTTTATACTGAAAACTTGATATTGTAAACCTTCAGCCTTTATAGTAGTACCATTACATCAATTTTATTTGCTTGAATATTTTTGACATTTTTGTCAATATAAAAATACACATTACATTTTTCACATGTAATTGAGCCAAAATGTTTTATGGTTGTTTTTTCAAGGCAAGATTTCAGTATTGTAACTTTTGCCAATAAAATTTTTGTATCAAGTATGAGATTAATGGATTGTTTTAGAATGACGTAACAGACAGAGCAGTGTAATTCAATTATCATTTTAATATATATATATATATATATATATATATAGATATATATCCTATATGTGTATAATGGTAGATAGGATTTACACCCCAATCTTATGTACTATACTGTACGTCTACACTGTAAAAAGTTGCTGTTTTTACAAAACAAATAAACAGTAAACTACTGTTTTACCATTTAGTTGTATGTTACTGTGAAATGCAAAGCATTTTGGGTGCTTTCAGATTAGCTTGTGAGTTGCTGTGTTTTAACAGTAAAAGGAGCAGTAAAATACTCTTTTACCATTTTGTAGTATGTTACTGTGAAATGTAATGTATTCCGGATATTTTCTGATTGGCTAGTAAGTTGCTGTATTTTGACAATAAAAGGAACAGCAAAATACTGTTTTACCATTTTGCAGTATTTTACTGTGCGATGCAATGCACTCTGGGCACTTTAAAGTGTGCTTGTGAGTTGACTTTTTTCTTTTACTAAATTAACCATAAATTACTGTTGTATCTTTTGGCAGTTCTTAATTGTGTAATGCAATGCACTCTGAGCTTTTATAGGGTTTGATTGGAGTAAACCACATGCCCAGTTCCCTCCACACATGTTTGATCTATTCCACTGCCAACATGTAAGATTCAATTAAACCAATTATTCACGTGACCTGAATCAGCTGTGCTGGCAGTGGGCTGCTGATGCTGTATGTTCTGAGGGTCTGTTGAGACACACGGCTGTGATTCACAGCAATGTTCAGTCAATTAGACACACTTACGTAGCGGCATGAAAGGTTGTAAAAAATGTCTCTTATAGAAATATATGAGCGAGTACTGTGCAGAAGAACATGCTGGACTGTAATTTTGCCAAAACAATCTGAAATCGAATTAACGGGCAACAAGGTTGCCAACTACTAGCTGTAAATTCAAAGCCAAGCCAATTACAATAATTTACTGGCCATGAATTTGCCAACTATTTGCTGTAAATTAATTACAGTAAACTACTGCCAACTTAGTTGCCATTACTTTATTGTAATTTAACCCAACATATTGCCAACTTTATTGCCAGGAATTAACTGTAAATTCAACATGAACCTTTTCTGCAGTGTATAGCTGTGAGCCAAAGGAAACTCCATGATGGGGACTTCTCTGCCTCTATCATCAGCCATCATGATAGATGTGTATGCCATTGTAAAATACATATGCCCAGGCCCCAAGGACCTGGTCTTTACAGCTCTAATATAAAGTATGCTGCTAAAAGATGCATAATGAATTACAATCGTCTCCTTCCTCTCAGTGGACTTGGAGCACTACAAACATGTCAGATGTCTGGCTTCAAGTCACTTCCTTAGGGTCTGCTTGATTGAAACAATTAAAGTAATTTGAAAATATGTTATGCAGTATATGGCACTTTGTCTTTAAAATATGTATGCCACATCGTCTTAGTAAAAATAGCTAGTTTTGCTAAATTTAATAAATAAATTAAATAATTATTAAATAAATAATAATAATTTATTTAATAATAATATAATAATTAAATAAAAAAACATAGTAATGCTCCTGCCTCTGCAAAATAAACAAAACAACACTTGAATGAAACCTTACTTGCCGTGTTAGAGCTACCCGGCAGCTGAAATTTAACAAACAGGTCGTTTTATCTTGCGTTTTATTGTGTTATTACACTGTCAACATTAATTACAGTACACACTGCCGTGTTCAGAGGCAGCAAGGGTCACCATTGTACAAGAGTTCAGTGAAACTTAAAGTACAGTTATTGCGGTGTTCATGCAGCCAAGAAAGACAGGGAGGACAGGATAAAGATGGAGAGGGAGGGAGGGAGAGAGAGAGAGAGAGAGAGAGAGAGAGGGGGGGGGGGGGGGGGGGGGGGGGGGGGGGGGGGGGGGGAGGGGGGGGGGGGGGGGGGGAGGGGGAGAGAGAGAGAGAGAGGAGAGAGAGAGGGAGAGAGAGAGAGAGAGTGAGAGGGAGGGAGGGAGAGAAAAAGGGAGAGGGAAGGAGAGAGAGGGAGAGGGAGAGAGAGGAAGAGGGAGGGAGAGAGGGAGAGGGAGGGAGAGGGAGGGAGAGGGAGAGAGAGAGAGAGGGAGGGAGAGGGAGGTAGTGTGGGGGTAGGACAAGTAGGAGGATGGCAAATGGACTTCACACCAGTGAATCACGTCTTGTCAAGACTCCCTTGCATCATCATCAACATGTTGTGATGCTGTCATCTTGGTGTGAGTCAAAGTTGAATTCCTAGCACTTCGCCGCACTCACTGAAAGCAATTTGAACTGAGCTCATTGGCCGTGCTGGTGTGCTCTGAGCAGAACATACAATCAAATCCATGAATCCCTTTTTAATCAGTGTCCCTCTCAAGATCCATTCTAACCTGGGGCTTCAGGAAGGATCCGTTGTCACATACTCGGTCATATAGTTGAACATAAACGTTTTGACCGGAGACGAGTAAGTGTTGGGTGATTATCTACTTCCAATTTACTTAAGGAAGAGCGCAGGGCCAAACTATAAAAGCTGTGGCATGCCAAGCGGAGAGAAGAAAGCAGCGGATGAAAAGAAAGGATTTAAATTGGGCTTCTAAATAAGGAACCGAATTTCCTGCTGGCCCGGCTGTTATGAGCCAGCAGGACACGAGTGGAAACAGAAAGGGCACAATGGAACAATAAAAAATAAAGTTGATCCAAAAAGATATCTGGCCGTGTGAAGTTCCGAAGGAGAGGTTGAGTGCTACCGAGAGGCTAGAGGAGATTTCTGGAGATGTTGTAGGCTCAGTAGAACTCATCCACCAGACGAGGAAGGTACCACATGAAAACCCGGATGATTTATCGACTGTCTTCCCTCTGAAAACGAACATATTGTTCTGGCGCTTGCCTTGGATAATTGATATTGTGGCACTAAGTCTTGCACTTGGGAACAGAACGTCTGTCATACATTGGAACATGAATGTTTCGACCAGGCTAAAAGTTCTGGAAAATGCAATAGCTTGTGTATTGAAATAATCTCAAACTGAAGCAGACTATATATCCTTATTACTTCAGTGGTTGAGAGGCTTAGCTTTGTAGTGTTCATGTTAATAGCTCTAAAGGAAAGATTAGTCAGGTCTAAGGCCGACCATTGCTTATATATGGGGATATTCCCAGCAGGGTCAGTGTTCCATGCACTAGAGGCGTCAATGGCTCTTTAATCTTTGATGCGTCCGTAATGTTTATACCATTCTTAAAGGATGTCCAATAAGGAAAAGCACTCCATCGATTAATAAGCTGCCGAGTGAGATGAAACATTCTGATGGCTTTTAGTATAATGGCCAGTCCACACTCAGAGAACCAAGAGGTAGGTGCTAAATGAGATTACGTGCGCTCACAGATGGTGATTTATTTTGGGATTGCACAAAATGCAAAATGCTAGGCTTATAACTGTCTGCCAACCAGGCCTACAAAACCTCTCACTTTTCACAGGCGTGAAATAATTGACACAAAGCCAGAAATCACTTATGTTCTTTTTCTTGTATAAAACTGACAACCTGCAGTGACCGAGGCAGAGACAGTGACAGTGTAAGTGGGAACAGTGCAGTGGTGTGTAAAGTGGATGGCATCGTGTATTTTACTGGAGTAATCCCCTTAACCTCAGCGACAGCCAGGCCCTCGGCACTGTTCTCCCCTTCAAGAAACATCGGCCAAACATCGGCAGACGCATGAAATGAGTTTCAAGTCTTTGCGATTACGTCCACTCCGCCAGCCCTCCATCCTTCTCTCTCGTCGTCCCTCTTACCTGTGCTTTTAGTGTTCGCGCCCCTCGCCTTTCATTCTCCGCTCGCTTCCTTATAACACATGGAGAGGTGTCTTTTGATCCACTTTTTTTTAAGAACAAGTTGCTTGGTTTAATGGAGGTAGAGTGGATGTTGACGGATGTGTTTATCGTTTTCTTTGTGGCCAAATTATTCAATAATTTAAACGAAGTATTAATTGTGAAAATATGACAGTAACTATTCTGAAACTAATGTGCTCAAACTATAAGAAATGTAACCTGACTTAAATAATTATGACAGAAAATGAAATCATAGATTCAGCCATCTTGGTGCTTTCTACACAGTGCATCTATCTTCCCAAATCTAGCTTTGTACACCATTTTAGTTTTTTTTAAAATCTTAAATACACTCAAGAAGGTTGCCCCATCAAATAAGAATATTGTTTTCTGAAACCATTTGCTGTCCAGTCCTATTTTGTGTGGTTGGTTGGGTGATCTGGTAAATAGGAATGTGTGTGAGGGTTTGAGTGGGATAGTGTGTGAGAGAGAGTGAGAGAGTGTGAGAGAAAGGGTGGGGTGAATAGGGGTGGAGTGAATAGAGATGGGGAGAGGGGGGGTGGGGGGGGGGATCTTGAATTTTGTCATTTTCGCTTTTGTTACGGCAATCTTTTCCAAACACCATTTATAGCTTATCTTTTAATATTGCATATTACCGGTGACGAATAGGCTGTTATTGTCCTGATGTGGTTTTCTTTTGATGGCTTTTGCATGCAGCCTGTCCTGTCATGTGACTCAGTCAGCTGTCCTTTTCTAGAGACTATGTTCCTGCTCCCCTCCCCCCTCTAGGTGTCAGTTACCCCAGAGCATCATATCCCAGTCTTGCGTAATCAAGTGAGCCGCAGTTATTTAAGCGTGTTTGCCCCCTGATGGACACTCTCCATCACTTACACACACTCACGCACGCACGCACACACACACACACACACACACACACACACACACACACACACACACACAACACACACACACACACACACACACACACACACACACACACACAGACACACACACACACACACACACACACACACACACACACACAGACACACCAACACATGCACACGCGCACTCAAACACACACACACACACACACACAAACACCACCTCACACATCCCCACACACACAGTAGCGTACCCAAGCACACACCAAAAGAGAATCTAGG
Organism: Galaxias olidus; assembly: GCA_026901105.3. Classification (NCBI taxonomy): domain Eukaryota; kingdom Metazoa; phylum Chordata; class Actinopteri; order Galaxiiformes; family Galaxiidae; genus Galaxias; species Galaxias olidus. The sequence goes on from JAPMUY010003702.1 coordinate 59,402, forward strand.
CCAGCTGTCCAGTGTCTCTGTGGGCAACAGTTCCTTGCCTGGCAGGTCACATGACCAAGGGTTAAAGCAAAGAACAAGACAAGACAACACCATCTTGTATTAGTGAACACACTACACTTATACACAAACACACACACACACACACACACACACACACACACACACACATATTCAGTGCAAGGCCATGAGGGACAGGAAGAGATGGAGGAAAAGGTGGAGGAAAAGGTAGTTTCCAGGCCAGACAGGTCGAACTCACAGTAAACATCACCGCAGAACAAGAGGCCATGTGTTTAATCCTGGGACCATGCATTTACTCAACGAGAGGACGTGTGTTTAAACCTGGGACCATGCATTTACTCAACGATAGGACGTGTGTTTAATCCTGGGACCATGCATTTACTCAACGAGAGGACGTGTGTTTAAACCTGGGACCATGCATTTACTTACACCTCCTCTGACATAAGTCACTCATGTCACATGTGAAGCATCGGGTGCTCAGTCAGAGTCTCCGGGTATGTTCTTCTCACTCCATATGTCATGCCTGTGGGTATAGTTAATGTGTGCGTGGGCGTGAGAGAGAGAGAGAGAGAGAGAGAGAG
>JAPMUY010003702.1:65000-104113 GCA_026901105.3 Galaxias olidus
AAAATAATAGTTTTAGACCTTAGAGACACGGAAGTGCAGAACAGTTTAGAATGCGTATCCTTCGGGTTAGATTTTGAATCCTCTACACTCGTCAAAAGGTGATGCACTGTGTTTTTAGTGCCAGTGTATTTATGACCTCGGTGAACAATAAAAAAAAAAATCGACAACTTCATGGTTTAAATAAGCAGAAAGAAATGAAAAAAAGCATTTTTATGTATTATATTACAGGCCCTTTGACCCATAAAGTTTGTTGCTATGGCGCCAGCTGTGGCTGTTGTGCCACCCCTGTCTGCTCCGTAAACTGTCTCCCTTATAAATGGCATTCCTTTTTATGGTTTATTGGTTGACATTAAGAAAATACATTTTAACCACCCTGAAGTGACAAAATTGACAGGAGGGAATCTGCAATAACACATTAAATCACTTTGTAGCACTTAACCAAAAAGCCCATCTCTAACAAACAAACAATTGTCACTGAAAGCTAACGTTTTAAATGAATTTGTACTGATTCTGTATTTGATAAACAAACCTTGGGGTGCTGGACTCTTTACTAATGGTGAGACCAGCACCCTGGCCAGTGTCAACATGCCCTGATCTCCATTTCCCACAGCCCGAGATCCAGCTCCCTGGACAACACCGGCCCGCCTTGAGGCACGGCACAGTGACCCATTGCTCAATCAGGCCAGATCATTGTCTGACAGCAAGAGGACCAGCAGCACAGTGTTTGGCCAATGAACTGCCCCAGCATGCAGAGGCCAGGCAGCTCTACAGAAGGGTAGTATAACCTGGAGTGTAACCATCTCGGTTTGCTTTTCTCCAAACTCACCAGTGACCACATGCTCCACAGCCACACCCTGGACCTCAACGCCGCTACACTAGACCTTCTATTGGTTAAGAACACGCCTGATAGTCCAACACTACAACCGATACTTTAGTTTATTATTAACCCTTTGTTGTATGTCGAGTACACATGGCACCGTTGAAGCAGTTTCCCTAAATGCAATCTACTTGAAAGATTTGTCAAAATGGCATCATGGCTTCCCATGATGCACCTGTACAGTGTGTTGCTAGTCATGAAGGATCATTAGCACTCACACATTCTCCTGGCACTGCCCTGAGCAGGACCTGAATCTGTCACATTAACTTGACATCTGTGACCAACACGGAGTCAAGCCCCAGTCCTGTGTGAAACACCAAATCGTGTCGTCATGGCAACCCGAGTCAACATAAATTAAAAAGGAGCACATAGTGCCCACCGTTAAGGAAATGAGTCACTGAGGGAGACGAGGCTAAACTCCAACAGCAAAGGTACCTCATAGGATCGGAGCAGGCAGAAAGAGCAGCATGCCAAAGGTTGTTTTTACTTACCTCCCCGCCCAAATTAGATTAATTTCTGTGAGACAGTACACACACACACACACACACACACACACACACACACACACACACACACACACACACACACACACACACACACACACACACACACACACACACACACTGACCTACAAAGGCCATAGTTTTAAGGTGGTGTAGGTGGTGTGGAGACAAGCCTGGCTACCATGTGACATTATGAGACGGCGTGTATCTGATGCAGTCGCGGTGAGGGCGTCGTCTTTGTCCCACGCGGCCCTCCGCTCCTCGGGCTTATCTCCGGGTCAAACCTCCGTCTGTACCCGCCCGGAGACTCGGAGCATTCATCACGGCGACAGCCCGCCAGAGGTTGAATCTCTCAGCAGTCCGGATCGCCGTCTTTCTCATCGGCCGCGCGGACCCGTGGGATGTAGATAGATTCTGTTCATCCTTGCAGTCCCACTAAAGGACGTTATCGAATCTCTAAAGGCTTTCCACATTTTCCTGGCGTTCCTCTCGACGGGGCACAGTGGGAATAGCACGGAGCTTATTAAAACACAACCATTAGGGTTTCACAGCAAATCTGTGGGTGTCGATGTGATGTGTGAGTCCCCCAGGGTTTGGGATCTGATGATGAATGTGGCCTTGTTTCTGAGATCCTCAGGGAACAGAAGGGATAGGAACGCTCTTAAGCGGCCCAACCAAGTATCACTTAGTTGTATCAGCCTTTGAGACCTTAATTGCTTATCCCTAAGGATTCTCACTGCAGGGTTCTTTTATTTGATTGAATTACATTCATTTTGATGAGAGGCATACCCATAGATGATAACCACCACGTTTGTGTAGAGAACATGATTTCACACAATGGAAACAAAATCAAATTCACTACATGAAATTGTATGAAATGGTACGGTGGTAATTGCTATCAGGACAGGTTGAAAAAGTTAGTGGAATTATTTTTTCGGTGCCAGTAATTCTGCCATCACTTTTTTTTATTCCCATAATATCTCTTTTAAGAATCGTGCATTTAACTATTGGCATTTCAAAAGATGCAAGCTGCTTATGTGTTGACCGGGCTAGGTGCTGTACTAGGGCAGGGAAATTGCATTGCTGTTTTTTCCAGAATTAATGTTGCACTTCACATAGCAATTATAAACTAAGTAAAACAAAAATGTCAGAGGAGCAATTATTTGAGGCCATGTCCGTGCTGAGTGCACTTTTCTATTGTTCAGTAACTATATTATTACCATACAGCAGACACGTTGGTGTGGTACTCTGGTGCATATACACACGCCAACAACCCATGACAAATAATCAAATAATCAAACATTTCTGAAAACATTTCAAGTTTATTGAACAAACACATTTACTTTCATTTGAAGTTTCTGAACTCTTTCTTTATGTATTTCTTTTATAGACACACACACACACACACACACACACACACACACACACACACACACACACACACACACACACACACACACACACACACACACACACACACACACACACACACACACACTAACTAATTGCTTAAACACTGTCTTTCAATTAGAGGAATTGTGTGTTTTTGCTGGCGTCATGTTATATAAACTGTATTGGGACATTGTGCTGCTGAGAGCAAAAGGCTGCTGGTTGCCTACTGGCTACGGCATGCAACGTTTCTATAAGGAACGGCCTTTTCTGCTCAGCATCCCTTTCACTTTACACTGGAATAACACAGCAGCTGTGCTCATTGGTAGTGTGTTTAGTTGCGGATCTTCTTGTTGCTATTAACACATTCCTTTCACAGAATTTGTCTGTGCAGTGCATACTGTGTAAAAGATGGCACCATATCCTTTGGACACCATTCTGAATTTTTTTTGTTGAAAGTTTAGAAGTTGTTTGAAAGATATTTTGTGTGGATTTTATTTGGATCTTTGGTTCTACATTGTGATAGTGATGATACATTTCTATGACTATTTACTGGAATTGGAAAGTGCCAACCTCTCTATGGACAAGGCGTCCTGAAGAAGAGGTCAAATTTAATAGATCATATTTCTGATCAGCATTGCGACGTTACGGAATACATCCTTAATGTTGATGATTTTGAATTTCAACCTCATGTCTGCAAATGCTTCAACAACCTGCTGGGATTAAGGCCCAAGAACTCTCCTGCCCCTTTCAATATTGTATGGGGTACAACTGCTCCAAGGAGGCTATGCAAGGAACTATCACTTTGGATTGCCCTGAATGAAGCCAAGGAGAAAATGGCAACTGACAGTGCTCTATTCACATTACCATTGTGAGCCAAGGGCCCTCTGTTCCAAGTAGACTTGGGCCAAGCCCAGGTGTAAGCCTTTAAAACATGTGATTGCCAACACACACACACAAACACACACACACACAAACATACTGGAGAAATTCCTATGGCTCCTTACCCTTGTACATTCAGGAACCGGTCAACACATATCTAACTTGCATCATTCGAAATGGTAATAGGCAAATATACACCTCTGAAATGAAACCACACCTGATGTGCAGAGGGCGCTTCCAAAAGATGAACCAGCAGCCTCCATTGTGTCAGTGTGCTTTTTCATTTGCCCTGCGTCGTCTTCGTTTAACCAGCAGTGCTGTAATGGCCGTCCCATTGTTAATTTGCCTAATTAGGTAGGTGGATGCACAATCTGTTTTCCATGTTCAGTTTGGCAAAAAAAGGGCTGGTACTGATTCACGCACATGCACACACTATAGGCCTGTGTTATATCATACGCATGCACACACACAAGCAGATCAGATTTGTACTTTGTCTCTGGAGAATCGTAAGCAGGAACTAACATTCAGATGGTACAATGGCGCAGCTGCGTGGGAAGTGATCGCTAAATCACAATATCACAGCTTCTCCCTCATTGACCGAGAAACACGTCGCCTGATTTCCCTGACATGGCGCTGAGGACATGGTAGCCAAGCTGTCACGTAGAGTTGAATAACTTTTTATTCAGAGGCTCCCTGCCTCCGTTTGTCATTCCTTTAAATTACACCAATCCAGTGCTTTCCCTTCCATTGTTCTTTCCCTCAGGTACATACTGTACTTCTTTTCCATCTGTTGTTTATGTGGAGGGTGACGACATGCAGTAGTACATTGGTATGTTATCTGTGGGATACAGGTTTCTTCCCCGAGGACAGAGGCACTTTACAACAGCTGGAAGCTGCAACTAGGAACTTATGGGTTTATGTGTCACACATTTAGGTGATTATAAGTAGTATCCGATAACAATTTGAGAACATTATTATTTATTTTTTTATTTCGCTGTCTTGGGGTAGTGACACATGCCCACACATTCTCCCGGGTCCCTGGCTTAAGCAAGTGTCCGTTTGATACAGTGTTATTGCTGCATGAGTGGCTACAGCCGCTGTGACAGCCTGGGGAAAGTACAAAGCCCAAGAACTGTCTTGCCATGTCTGTTTGTGCCACAGTAGCCAGTCTACCTCCATGCTCGAATTACAAGCTGCCATCAATGGGCTCCGTGGGACCTTTTGCAACTGCCGTGAAAGTCTTTTGTCTGGAAGCTGTGCATATAATGGTGTCCTCCATTATAACAAACAGCTTCGGGGTACTCCTCAGCAGGCAAAATCACTAGCTTTTGTACAAAGTAATACCGCAAATTGTGTACAAAAAGGCTGTTGTACGGAATATCTCACTGGGTAGAGTATTGGGCTCATATCAGGATAAGGTGTTCACAGATCAGAATATGGGGTAGAAATAGAAATGCTAACACTTCTGAAAAGTTCTGCTCTGAGTTTATGTAATGCAGAGCTCTCCTCTGCAATTACCCTTCTGTACTTACGTCACGTGGCAACGCATAAACGTCAGTTTCTTCAGTTTCTAAAGTCGTGAAAATCTATTGAAAAATGACTGAACAAATTGGATTGTGCTATGGTTATGGAAATGCGTCTGAAACGTACATATTTGCACAACATTAAGAGGCGGAAGGTGAAGACATGCATATTTGTTTATTAGACCACCTCATCATACAGAGATTGGCAAAGGCAGTGCAATATAACAAAAGAACAGCTATGAAACAAAATACACTAATTCATGCAGAGCATGGTTGAACACTAGACATGAAAGACCCACCTTGACTCTGACTGGTAGTGGTTTTTAAAGTGTAAGACAATCATCATGAGCCATACTAACGTTACTGTACTACGGACATCTTCAGATGCACTACTAAGACTTTATAGTGAGGTATGAACATAAGAAGCACAACAGGACTCAACCTTGCCTATTCTCTCAATCCTTTTCATGTTTTACAAGCCTGCCTGGAGCATCACATGCATGTTTGGATGATTGGGACAAATCAACACTTCTCTGGAGGTACCAGGTTCAATCAGACCCCACAGCCCTGTTTGAATCCCGGCCAGGGAACAACAAAAACAGACATAACAAATTGGTCCACTTGGAACGTAGTTTAAGCTGACCTCAGCTAAACCCTCTGTAAATTACAGTGCCTACTGATTAAAACAAAATAAATTCATGTGCAACTTTAAATGTGAATAAAATAATATAATACATCTAGTGTGTAAATCCTATATGCGATAAAGTAGGTATATTTGATAGAAAAGTGCAAATGGTGTACTAAAAAACATCCAAGATAAAACAATGACGTGCTATGTCTTTGACTTTACAAGCACAGTGCAAAGCCAAGCCTCCCTTCATCAACCCAACGGAAATACTTTATTCTTGGCTATGGTTGTGTAGTGTTTCTAAACCCCTCCCCTTAAGGCCGTGCAGCAGAAAGCATTCAGCCTAGAACAGTATATTACGGGGACTATTTACAGGCCAAGTGATCACAGACACTGAGCCGCAGCTTATTTGGCTGTTCTGGTGCGAAGTCGTCTCTTGATGATGAGATTATCGTTGTCTTTGTCCTTGGTGTCTCGGCTGATGAACTGCGGGCAGAGAAACTATCGCGATCAGAAGCCGTGTTCATTTGGTTGATGAATGTAGTCTCAGTAAGCTGTTTTTTTTTTTTACTGACAAAAACGAGACGATAACTAAATAAAAACAAATTTACAATAACAAAAACTATGACGATTTAGTCGACTAACATCTTATGATATTTAGCCAACTAAAACTAGACCAGAACAAAAACAATTCTAAAACATGACTAAAATACAGTATGACAAAAAAAAATCTAAATGACCTTTTAGTCAAAAGACTATGACTAAAACTAAATCAGAATTTGCAGAGAAATATTGAAAGCACTGATAGATTCTGAAGACAGTGTACTTTGGACGCACTGGGGTGTGTGTTTATGTGTATATGGGTCTTATCTTACAGAGTGGGCGGGTACGTCCATGGGAGACGAGATCTCAGGGCAGTAGAGGTTCCTCTTGCTTTTCTTAGGCTTGCTGCTCAGAGAAAAACCCCCTTGGTTCTCCTCACACCGACCGCTCACCAAACCCATAATCTTCTTGGCTGCGGAGCAGGAGACGCAGTGGGTCAGGGAGGCAGTGGCGTGGAAGGAAGGTAAACAAGAGTAAATATTGAGGAGAGAGGAGAACAGGCAGTCTGGACGAGCAACATCGCTCCTAAACTACCGAGGCGTTTTGATTAAGAAAGATGGTTTACGTTGTCACGTTACATAATGGTACTGAAACAAAACATGTTTTTCCATGCGGATAAGTCACAAAATGGACCAAAAAAAAAGGATGTAAGCCACAAGAAACGATTGTTGTCAAGCTAACCTTTGGTGCCAAACAGCGTGGGGGAGCTGTGCAGGAAGTCTCCGATCTTCTGAAGGGTTCCCTCCTTCTTGCTCCGCACGCTGGACTGGGAGTCATGGGGCCGCATGCCGCCTTCGGTCTGATCTCTGCTGCAGCCAGCGGGGGAGCCCTGCGGGTGGGCACAGCTTTAATGGCCTTCAACCCCGGCCCTAAACCTTTGTGAGCGCGTGTGTGACGGGGAGCTAGCTAGCGTGAGTCCTGGAGCTGTCCACTGAGCAGCGGGAGTGTGCCATTCAGACAGGAGCAGCAAACAATGATCACTTAAATGAGTGTAAACCTACTGTTATCTGTGTGTGTGTGTGTGTGTGTGTGTGTGTGTGTGTGTGTGTGTGTGTGTGTGTGAATTACAGTAGGTAGGGGTGTGTGCGTGTGTGGTAGTGGTGTGAGAAAATAGGCTTGTGCATGCGTCTGAAATATGGCTAAACAACAGGAACACTTTTGCTCTGAAACGGAAAAGTGGCAATTTTTTCAAGCGCGTTACCACGACACTGAACACACAGGAGGTAAAAGATAGACGGACAGCTTGATAGTATTGTATTGATCGTGAAGGAAATGGCAAAAAGAAAAATGAGACAACAAAAGGCGAGTATCTGGGGAGAAAGCCTACGAGGATGCAGTGCTAATAAGCCCATGTGATGTACCACCACACCGTGCGTCCCGGTGGCCGGTGTGTGAACCTGTCGAGAGCCTCCAGGAGGTACACACCGCACGACACGGCAAACACTAGAGAGAGGGGACGGCAGGTAAACTCAGGACCCAAGCGTACGCTGATAGCACGCTCACCCACGCACTGTGAGTTATAAGATGCACCGTGTGTTTTCGGAGTGTGGGTGAGGGAGGGGAGGGAGCGGGTGTGTTTGAACACGGAGCCAGACAGCTTGTGTGTGACGTGCGTGTCTCACCTCCTCCTGGTGTGGGGTCAGTTTAGGTGTAAGCCTGGTCCTGGTGTTCCTTCTGTTCTCACTGTCCACCTCCTACAAAGCCCACACACACACACACCCACACACCCACACACCCACACACACACACACACACACACACACACACACAAAGGTCAGAATTACCAATGCCCCAACAAATTTCAGGCAACCAATTCCCGGCAGATATAGACCACCTAAAGGTCAGCAGGGGGGTGTGGCTAAAGGTCACCAGGGGGGTGTGGCTAAAGGCAGACTTTTCAGGAAACAGGATAAACCTTCCAGTACTTTCATGTGGTGAGGACAAACAGGTGTATGCCTATGAATGAGCTGAAATGCAATGAGGTGTTTCATGAGGGCGTAGGGCAGGGAAATGGCCGATAGAAACGGCCTCACGCTTGAGGGATTTCTTCTCTTTTTGTGTGCAGTGAAGAAGTGTGGGGCCTTAACGCCGGGCGCCTTGGGGTGTGACAGGGAGAGCTGCCATGACCAGTGTTTAGCAATCCAGAAGAAACGTCGTTAGACTTCATAGCCAAGCGGTGGACGAGATGACACACAGCACGATGGCACGAGATGTGTCACCACCACCAGTCAAAGGTCAAATGGCACGCTTTACAGGCGCGAAATGTCCGACCGCGCGAACTTGTTCTGTGAGCTAGTCGCTTTTATTTATATAACGGAGATACACCAAGATCCTGGAGGGGGGAGGGGGGGCGTGACTGGGAGTGAGGGAGCGGTTAAACTGTGTTGAACCCTGTTTAAAATGTTCACATCATCAGATTCCCCTCAGAGTCAGACAGAGCCTCTCCCCGGGTAGGCCTCCATGTCTCTTCAGAATAAAAAGCGCCGTTGTTAAATGATTCAGACCCGGAGGATCTGGCCCTCTCCCAGCGTGCGGTATAACGGTGCAACACCCCTCCTGAGCTAGCAGCTAGCTCTCGGCGGCTTGGCAGCGCTCAGTCGGCCCTTCAGACAGCAGCACAGCCGGCTCAACGTCACCGGAACTGGAGCGCAGGGAGCTGCTAGGCTGCTGGTATGGTGAGAGCAAACGGATGGCGTGAAGAGGGAGGATGGATGGATGGATGGACGGACGGACGGAGGGAGGAGGTGCAGTGTGGGTGTTTAAAGGGTCAAAGTACCTCACGCTGTTTTCTCTCCTTAGCCTTCATTTTCTTGTTCCCTTTGTTCTTGAGGGAGAAAGAGAATAGTTTGGAATCTTACAATCACTGGGATCCCAAGACACGCACACACACACAAAAAATATAACAGGAAAATCTCCTATTTTTAAATAGTTCCTATTTTAAAACGTCCTTAAGCTCACGAATCAACACTATAACGTCCAACATGGACGTCCTTCGTACAGTCAAGAGGGATGTGTATATTTCACACCTGGGTTCAAATAAAACATCCCGAGCCCTTAGGTTCAGTCAGCTTCCTTTTAACTAGCAAACCTCCCTAAAGCTCGAAGTCCTGCTTCCAAAACACATACTGCTTGGGCGATGTGCTTTATCTGGGTTGCACGTCTCATAAAAAACGATTTAACAGTACAGTTTTTATGCAACCTCTGGAACAAGGAGGTTTTAGTGAAAAGTCGTTAAGAAACGCAAAGAACATCAAAAAAGAAAAAAGACTAGCTGCCAGGGTAGCAGTTTGTCTTTTTAGAAAAGGTCCTACTAATCCGGCGTGATATATGCAAATGTGTCCTTTATCAGCACAGGATTAAACCGGAGCCAGGGAGATAACCTATTTTGGACCTGTATTCAGTGTTCTTTGCACATCTCATTACAAATCCTCAATAGAGAGGGAAACACTAACCAGCCAACGAGCCGCAGGGCTTCTGCAGTCAGGCTATCCTCAAATAATCACAATACATCTGCAGTCAGGCTATCCTCAAATAATCACAATACATCTGCAGTCAGGCTATCCTCAAATAATCACCATACATCTGCAGTCAGGCTATCCTCAAATAATCACAATACATCTGCAGTCAGGCTATCCTCAAATAATCACAATACATCTGCAGTCAGGCTATCCTCAAATAATCACAATACATCTGCAGTCAGGCTATCCTCAAATAATCACAATACATCTGCAGTCAGGCTATCCTCAAATAATCACAACACATCTGCAGTCAGGCTATCCTCAAATAATCACAACACATCTGCAGTCAGGCTATCCTGAAATAATCACGATACATCTGCAGTCAGGCTATCCTGAAATAATCACAATACATCTGCAGTCAGGCTATCCTGACATCTGCATAGGCTATCACAATACATCTGCAGTCAGGCTATCCTGAAATAATCACAATACATCTGCAGTCAGGCTATCCTCAAATAATCACAATACATCTGCAGTCAGGCTATCCTCAAATAATCACAATACATCTGCAGTCAGGCTATCCTCAAATAATCACAATACATCTGCAGTCAGGCTATCCTCAAATAATCACAATACATCTGCAGTCAGGCTATGCAGTCAGGCTATCCCTCAAATAATCACGATACATCTGCAGTCAGGCTATCCTGAAATAATCACAATACATCTGCAGTCAGGCTATCCTGAAATAATCACAATACATCTGCAGTCAGGCTATCCTCAAATAATCACAATACATCTGCAGTCAGGCTATCCTCAAATAATCACAATACATCTGCAGTCAGGCTATCCTCAAATAATCACGATACAAAAAGTCAACGCAGAGATGAAGAGGACGTTGTGAGTCTAGCTCTATTGTGTGTATGACGGTCAAACACGCCTTCACGTAGAAACCGATGTAGAAATCTCTGTGCTGAAAACCGGTCGGTCTAACTCATCACCTTCAGCTACCCCCCGTAACCCATGTCCACTTTGTATTCCCTCTGAACCCACAGCATCTTCTACCCCCCCCCCCCCTCCCAACAGTGTTGGCGCTAACTTTATGACATCACTTCCGGCTGAGTAATAAGGATCCGTGGTCGACCGTGCGCTGCAGCTGCCTCTGCTGTGCTCTGCTGGCTGACCTAACCCGTGCTCCTCTGAGACCAACGCTGAGGGAGGCAGGGACGGGGAGGAGGGGGGGGGGAAGAGACAGGCAGACCCTGGGTGCAGCGTGGGTCTCTGCTGTGTGTGCTGCAGCCCTCTCTAATAGGGCGTTTAGCCCCGGGCCAGTGTTCCTAGCCTCTGTGTGGGTGGGTGTGGGTTTAGAACAGTCAGTGTACAGCTGTCAGCCTATGGGCAAGGCTAAGGGTCCCAGCCCACTGCTGGGGGAGGCTACTGGGTCTGCCAGCGTTCCAGCTATCTCTCTCCTCCTCTCTAGTTTCTGTCTCTCCCCCTGCATCCTTCCTCTCTCTCTCTCTCTCTCTCTCTCTGGCTCCGCTCGCTCTCTTCTTCTCAAATTCCCCTCCCCCACCCCCCCTCGCTAAACCCTTTTACCCCTACTCCTTTATTCAGCTGTGTTTAAAAAGCAGGGCTGTCAGCAGAGCACTGCAGCTTTAATGGGATGACTTCAGCCGTGAGCTGGAGGGGTTTCCATCCCCCGTTCACACTCCTCCCATATCACTCATACGTCCATTGACTGCTGTCGAAAATCAATCACTGCCTCATGCTCCTGTACCACGCTGCCAACAACCTTTCTCCTGTCTGGACGACTCCAAAAAAGCTCTGTGTCAACGGCAAGAGACTGTTTGGTTTGGAGTGGCCACAATGGGGTTGCACCAGTGTAGTCAGAATCTAAAATGTCTAAATGGAACCTACCACCACCTGGCAGCTCCCAAAAAACCCGGGCAAGCTAAATCCATCACAACACATCAAGCAGTTTGAGAGTGGAAAAGCCTAAAAGCCCCGCTGGGACCCAGAGCTAATGGAACGCCGGAGCAGAAGAGGGAACTAAAGTTGAGCTGAGGCGCCTCTCTTCGTGTGTGTGTGTGTGTGTGTGTGTGTGTTGCCTTGGAAGATGGGAGTCCAGCCAGGGATGAACTTTTCTTAAAGTCGCACGCGCGGGGCAGCGAAGCAAGGGCCTGAATGACACTGGACCAAACAGCCACCGGCAGCTGTGGCCACTCCCCCCGCTGTCCTCTCCCTGACTCGCCTCGCACACGGCCCCCCGGAGCCCAGACCCGCTCAGGTGTGCGACGCAGCCTGGAATGAGACGAGACAGGGGAGGGCAAATCGCTGGCTAGCCACGACACGGGCCCTGACAGTGCTACCCCGGGGAGCAGGGCCACCGTGCCGCCCCTGAGGGCTGAAGGGGTCACGCTGCTGCTGCTGCTGTACGTTGCTGTACGCTGCTGCTGCTGTACGCTGCTGCTGCTGCTGCTGCTGCTGTACGTTGCTGCTGCTGTACGTTGCTGTACGTTGCTGCTGCTGCTGCTGCTGTACGTTGCTGCTGCTGTACGTTGCTGTACGCTGCTGCTGCTGTACGCTGCTGCTGCTGCTGCTGCTGCTGCTGCTGCTGCTGCTGCTGCTGCTGCTGCTGCTGCTGCTGCTGCTGCTACGCTGCTGCTGCTGCTGCTGCTGCTGCTGCTGCTGTACGCTGCTGCTGCTGCTGCTGTACGTTGCTGCTGCTGTACGTTGCTGTACGTTGCTGTACGCTGCTGCTGCTGTACGCTGCTGCTGCTGCTGCTGCTGCTGTACGTTGCTGTACGTTGCTGCTGCTGCGTGCTGCGGTACCTTCTCCATCTCGCCGCTCCTCCTCTTGCGGGCCGAGCGGCTGATCTTGACGGTGACGGCGCTGTTGTCGCCCTGCCGCCGGAGCGCCATGCGGTTGGGCTGCAGCGGGCTGAAGGAGATCTCCAGCTCGGGCTTGGGGAAGCGGCTCGCCCGGCCGTTCTCCGTGGAGATCTGGGACCAGTCCAGCACGGACTGCGACGCTCCTGAGCCCTGGGACGAGGAAGACGAAGAGGAGGAGGAGGAGGACCCCACACACACACACACACACACACACACAGGCCATTAGCGAGCGAGGTGAGCCGACGAGGGGACTCCCAGGTGTCTGTCCCGTTAACGAGAGCCTACCTGACTGCTCACTGAGGCCCGGGGCCCGCTGCTCCCTTCAGGGGCCACTCCGCTGACCTCGCCGCGGGGCTTCTCGCCCGCTGCAGCAGGGCTCCCCTCAGCGCCGGTCTGTCCGACATGCCAACACACACACACACACACACACACACACACACACACACACACACACACACACACACACACACACACACACACACACACACACACACACACACACACACACACACACACACACACACACACACACACACACACGGGGGAAAAAAGACTAAATATATTTAGAGACGCGGGAGGGGATTGCAAGCTAATACCCGAGTCGGCGGCACTCACATCTCCATAATGCATTTTGTTGGAACGCATAATAAAGTTGCGAGTGCATTAAGAGCGACGGCTCCGAAATGAATATTCATGTTTAGTGACGACTGCTCTAAAACCCGTGAGTAGTGAGTGCCTCTTGAACCTCCCCCGACTGTTACGTAAACCGTCTGACCTGAGAGGCAGTCTCCCTGGGCCTGGGGGGCTGGGGCGGTCGGGTGACTGGGGCCCTGGCTGAGAGGGCCAACTGCTCTTTCAGCGACGCTACCTCAGCCTCCCTGTCCGACAGCGCTGCCTGGAGCTTCTCTGCGCGCGCCGCAGGACCCTGACCCTGACCCTGACACACACACACACACACACACACACACACACACACACACACACACACACACACACACACACACACACACACACACACACACACACACACACACACACACACACACACACACACACACACACACACACACACACACACACACAGTAACGACAGGAGTGGCATATTTGGTTAGCATCAACGGTTTAGTGCGAAATGACAGCCTGCTGGCCGAGAGCAATGGAGAAGGCAGAAAAAGAGACATTAAGAGTGCAGTTCTGTTACGTTAAGGAGATAGATAGGACTGCTTGGAAAACATTTACCACAAAAAATCCACAAATGTTGACAAAAAAAACGAACAATGAAAAGAAAAGGTCCGTTAAGTGGAACGTCCTCCTGTCGGGTTGGTACATTGGACGACTGAGGAGCTGAGCCTAGTCCTGCCTTTGTTTCCACTGACCTCTGGTGGCCACGGCGTGCCACTGCAGCGTAGCTGTTCTATCAGCTGGTCCTTCTCAGCGTTGCTGCCCAGGAGCTTCTTGAGCTGGACCTCCAGAGCAGAAACCAGGCCATCTCTCTCTTGCCTCCACTTCACCAGGTCCCGGTCCTTCTCACTGAGCTGGGCGGACAGAGAGTCCTGAGAGGATGCACAGGGTGCGGACGCTGTTACATTTCAATTACATTGCAGTCATTTAGCAAAGGGACTTCCAAATAGTGCTACCAACAACAGAAGCAAAAAAAAAATAATGTAAAATACACAAATCTGGTAGGACCTACTAAGTGCGTCCCTAGCCCAATCCAAAGAAGTAGTGCAAGTGCCACATCGAACGCCAGGATACTAATCAAGCGCATCACAAACCTAATGCTGTCATACACATGAATAAGCGTGTGTGTGTGTGTGTGTGTGTGTGTTGGGCATGTGATTTACTTAAGCACGGCTGGTCTAACCAGGCCTGACAGGTAGAAGGGGTGTCAGGGGTGGGGGGGTGGCAGTGTGCCTTACCAGCTGGCTCTGCAGCTTGGCGTGTCGCTCTCTGTCCTCGGCAAACTTCCTCATCTCCTGGTTCCGCTTGTCCTCGGCCTCCTTGGCGTGGCGGATCAGAGTCATCTTCTCCTCCAGCCATTTCCTTCGCTCGGCCTGGTGCTTTTCCAGACACAGCTGTGGGCCGAGGCAAACGGAGATAAGGCACAATAACAACAACAAAAAAACAGACATAAAAGTAGTGACTCCAAAAATAAATAACACTACACGCTAAAATGAAGAGGCGGCAGAATGTGATTGTTAAGCAGGAAAACTCCACCTGCAAGCTCTGCTGGGCCTCAGTGACCTGAATGCCCAGGGCGATGGAGTCTGACTGGCCGTCTTTGACAAGAGGAGTTCCTGTCTCACTGTGGCGGTCCGACAACATCCCTTTCAGTTTCTCCACCTCTGCATAAATACAGGAAGTGTTTTTACAGTATTAAGAGTTATTATACTCCATAGTGGGACTGTGCTTGGAATGAGCTTTGTGGAGCGTACCGTCCGTGAGTTCCTGGATCTGGTCCAGCTTCTCCTCCAGGACCTGGTCCATCTGGTCCTGAGTCTCCTCCTGCTCGGTCAGAGCCGCCCGCATGCCCTCAATCACGCTGTCGCGGCCCTGGAGGTCTGGAGAAACGGCACATACTCGGGTTAAGGGCGCCGTGCAGACAAACACACAGCGTGCTCCCATTCCACGGCTATTGAGACCTGGACAGATTGTTCCAGAGCCCTCCTCTCTGTTTCTTACCTCGGCAGGCCTTCTGATAGAGCTCATCGGCCTTTGGGTTAGAAGACGGCTCCTGGAGCGAGGAAAAATACAAAACGCAACGAAACGGAAGTTATTTTCAAAATAAATACCCAACTAACTCATTTCAATTACTTTTGGCTGCAGTTCAGAGCAGGCAATGAATTGACAGTTTGTGTGTTCGTGAAATTAGGTGGTGGGGTGGAAAAGCCGTTTCCATCTTCCGAGAGTCCTTTGACGAGTGCTTACCGATTTGAGCTGCAGGATGGTCCTGTCTCTGGTGGCCACCTCCGTGTGCAGCTGTTTCTTAGCCTTCTCCAGGTCCTGCAGCTTCTGCCTCAGAGCCTTCTCCTCCTCACGCATGGACGAGATCTTTGGGAGAAACACAGCGAACGTCAGCCACAGCGTACTCCGTTCCGGTCATAGCCGGACACCTACAGAGTGAACACGTTCCGTGCGGGGCGAGCGTTAAACGCGTCCCTACCTCCTTCTGAACCTGCTGGATCTGTCTCTTCGAGTCGGCCAGTTTCTCCTTCACGTCGGCCGTGTCATCCTCTCTCCTCTGCAGGTCCAGGCTGACGCTTCTCACCCTGTCCGCGTCCTGCTTAGCGGCCTCCTTCAGTCTGCGGAGGGACACACAGGTTAGCGTGGAGCACAAAAGCAGACCTCACTCACAGTTTAAGCATGGCCGGCAGCAGAACAATCCTACAAAACACTGTCAAAAGTGATTTCAAAAACACTTCTCAGAGCTTCAGCCCCAGCCCACCTGGTGATCTCCTGAGCTCGCTTCTCCAGCTCTGCGTCTTTCTGAGCGATAGCCTCCTCTGCCACAGCCAGCAGCTCCCTTCGCCTCTCCACCTCCCTCCTGCGGGCCTCCTTCACGGCCAGGCTCTCCTCGTCCTCCTTGCGCTCCTGCGCGTCCCTCAGGCGCTTCTGGAGGGAGGACACCTGCGCCTCCTTCTCGGCCAGCTTTGCTGCCGCCTCCTCCGTCTCCTGCAGCAGCCTCCTCGTCTGCTCCGCCCCCTCGGCAAGCGACGCAGCTACCTGGCTGCTAGCGGCCTGAGCCAGGACAACCGCCGCCTCCTCCTCCTCCTCCATGGCGGTGACCTTTGCCCTCAGAGGGGTCACCTCATCCCGCAGGTCAGAGTTGAGGCTCTTCAGCTCCTCCATGGCTGCAGTGTCGCTGTTGCCACGCTGGACCTGGGCTCTGGCCTCCTCCAGTTCCACCCTCAGCTGGTCTGAGACCTGCTCCCGCTGCGAGAGTTTGTCTTTGAGTTCTTCCAGTTGCTGCTCCAATGTCAGTTTTTGCTGGGCCAGCGTCTCGTTCTGTTCTCCCAGTTGACGGTGGGAAGCCATTCGTTCGCCTAGTTCCGCTCTAAGCTCCTCCACCCGCTCCTCGGAGGTCAGCACTTGTTCTGTGAGTTTTTCCTGAAGTTCCGCCGTTAGCTTTTCCGACGTCAACTCTTGTTCTTTCAGCTTCTGCTGGAGCTCCTCTAAGCCCCGTTGTGAGGCCACCTTTTGTTCGGCCAGGCTGTTTTTCAGTTGTTCTCCTTCTACGTCTGAGTTGACTCGCTGTTGAGAAAGCTGTTCTGTGAGCTCCTGCACTTGTTTGTCCGAAGCCAACTCCCGTTCGTTCAGTTTCTCTTGGAGCTGTCTTAACTGCTGTTCTGACGCAAGTTCTTGCTCGCTGAGCTGCTGTTTCAGTTGCTCTACTGCCTGCTCTGAGGTCACTCGCGTCTGAGACAGCTGCTCGCTGACCTGGCTCAGCTCTTGCTCCAGCGCCTGTGTCTGCCACTGCCTCCTCTCGCTCTCCTCCACAGCCGCCGACAGATCCTTCCGCAGCCCAGCCATCTCCATCTCCTCCTCCTCCTCCTCCTGAGCTGCCGACGAGGGCGCTGGAGCCACAGCCTCCGCTTGCAGTTTGAGGTGTTGGACTTCTTGTGTGAGGGAGAGGAGGAGGGCAGTCTTCTCCTGGACCTCCCGCGTGCGTCCCTGCAGCTGGGCCTGAGCCGCGTCGAGCTCGGCCGAGGACTTGTCAGCTCTCGCCGTCTGCTCGCCAACCTGGGAGGAGAACGACTCGTCTTCATCATGCAACACGCTAAACACATGGTTATTATTCCTACTAGACAGAACCTGACCTGACAGCAGCGACCGCCTGGTCACTCACCTCCTTCAGCGCGGCCTCAAGCTTCACTCCCAGATCCTGGGACTCCTTCGGGAGCAAGACCGTATCCAGAGCCTTGTCGAGGGTCTCCTGGGCCAGTCGGCGGTCCTCTTTGTTCTCCTCCTCCAGGGCAGCCAGCGCCTCCTCCCTGCCCTGCCTCTCCTCCTCCAGGGCAGCCAGCGCCTCCTCCCGGCCCTGCCTCTCCTCCTCCAGGGCAGCCAGGGCCTCCTCCCGGCCCTGCCTCTCCTCCTCCAGGGCCTCCTCCCGGCCCTGCCTCTCCTCCTCCAGGGCAGCCAGGGCCTCTTCCCGCCCGTGGGTCTGGTACTCCAACGCGGCGAGCGCGTCGGCTCTGGCTTGCTTCTCCTCGTCCAGAGCCGCTACGGCCTGAACCCTGGCCGACGTCTCCTCCTTTAGCTCCCGTGAGGCCTCCTCGCGGGCGGCCGACGCCTCCGCCAGTGCCCGGGTCAGCTCCAGTATCCGCAGAGCTTCCTGCTGGCGCGCGCTCCCTTCCTCGAGATCAGTCACGCGTGCGTGAAACCGGCCACAGCTCGTCGCGCGCCCCTCCAGCTCGGCCCTAAAGGCCGTCAGGGCGGTCTCCTGTCTCTCCTCCTCTAACGCTGCGCTCAGTCTGTTGGCTTCCTCATCAGCTCCCTCACCACAAGCCCCAGGGAACCCTGACACGACAAATACCATACGTCAGAAACAAGAGTCAGTTTAGTGTGATTATGGATGTATGAACAAAATAGATGTTAGATGTACATGTTTAAAAATGCAGCAAGGGCATCAAAACTGGTGGAGTCGGTAGTGTGATTATTTGTTGTTGACAGACAGATATTAATGTATTCATATGGAACTAGTACATGTTACAAAGATATGGCTGCGCCTTCCAGTCTCCATGATGACTATGATCAGCACTTTGTCTTTATTATCTGCATCATTATAGTGATGTTTGTTTTTTGAAGTTTAATAGGTAAGACAACATCAATCAAATCACCATACTCCACACCAATCTTATCAACACTTGCTAAACAAAACTAAAAAATTAAGTTTTATTCACGATAACTACACAAAAAAATGCACATTGGATGAAAACATTCAAGGAAGGTAAAATAAGCTTAAAACAACACAAAAACAAAGTCAATTAAAAAAACTTTTTTGCACATAAATTCATCCATGCTACTTCTTGATTATTGACAGCCTCTTTTTGGAGCGGACGATCTTGCGGTCTCGGGGAGGGTTGTTCTCCTTCTGGCTTGCTCTCGTCCCTACGAATGTCGGGACCCCCTTTCCTGTAAAGGGCAACCATCCTGTACCTTTCTTGGGAGGGGGCTGTCCAGCTAGGTCAGGCTGTTCCACCCCCAGGCGTTTGCGGGCCTCTGTGCGAGTGGCGGGCCTCTCTCCCCTGGAACAAGTACAGCTGCTCTTCAGATGGGCCATCTCTGCTCTGATGGAGTCCAGCGTCAACCTCTGTGATAAAAACAACAAGGATGGTTGTACCGCACAGACAGATGTTGGCAGAGGCACTATAGAAGAACCAGCTCACACTTTTGCTTTTGTTGAAAATGATTTGGCTTGTTAGGGCACTTGATTTAAAAAAGAATTATTAAAAAAAGATTGTGGCATTCTTACGTCTTTGGAGGATGCTTCTAAGTGCTGATCCAGGGAGGCCTGAAGTTTGGAGATCATTTCATTCTTCTCACTGCAAATCTGCATCAAGTCATAGAACTTAAGTTCCTGAGACTCTGATTTTTACAGGGCAGAGATTTTATAGCAGGGATACGAATCCGACTAATAAACCCAATGAACAAATCCCACGCTACTGTGTGTAAAATGACTCAGTTTAAATGACTCAATAATCTTCATCCAGAGTTCACAGTACCTTTTTGTTCTCTTCTAGCAGCTTGTAAGATTTCTGTGCTTCCCGGTGGTTGTTTTCCAGTTCTGCAAACATCACACACGCACACGCACACTTAAATCTTTGTGCAAAAGCAATGCAACTGTGTTAGTATGAACCTGAAAAGCTGTTCTTAGGCAGCACATATCCAGTTTGATTTAAAATCGACGCAGAGGCCATGTCCAGTCGTTTCTCACCGGCGGTCTTGTCACACAGCAGCTCCTGGGCCTGTCTCAGCTGCTGAGCCAACTCAGACACCTTCTTCAGCACCTCCGCCCCACAGGCACTGGGACGTGGGGCGGCCACGCCACTGGTGCCGGCGACTCCCAGGCAGCCGTGGAAGGCCACGGCGTCCTCCTTAATGCCCGCCAGGTCGTTGCACATGGAGTCAATCATTCCGTCCAGGGACAGGGACTTGGGTTGAAGGAGAAGGCAAAGCAATTGGAGGTCGGCCATTTTGTTATGAATTCTAAAAGACATGTCCCTTAAGACTCCATAGACATGAGTAAGCACTGTGATAAATTCCCTATGAAAATGTTATATTATTACAAATGCTTTTTTTTTATTTTTTTTTACTTTGTCGGCCTCTGCGTGGCTGGCGTTTTTGGAAATCAGGTTCTTGAGGATCTCCAACCTTCTCTCCGCCCTGTCCTCGATGATCTCCTTCTCCTTCGCCAAGCGCTCACTGATCAAGAAGCAGTCATTAATCATATTTATAATGCAAAAACAAATTATGAAAACAATACCCCCACCAAAAGAAACAGGTTGAGGAACTGACTCGTAATCGTTCTGCATTTCGGTGAAGAGGTCCGAGAACTCGTTGGCGACCTCCTCCCTGATGCGCGCCTCCAGAGCCAGAGACTCGGCCTTCTTCAGCTGCTCCTGAAACTCCACACAGAGGCACCATGTTATTCCATGCATTGTACATTTCACAAGCTAACGGGGCCATCTTTTCTGTTCCTGCCTCTTCAAACGCAATAGAGGAGAAAAAAAAATTGAAAGGATACGTCTAATGCAAAAAAAAAAAAACAAACACGTGGCCCAACCTTGTAGGTTTCTTTATCGACGACATTATCCTCCTCCTCGTCTTCATCCTCGGACTCCTGTTCAGTCTGTTCCATCACGCTCTCCTCCTCCTCCTCCTCCTCCTCCTCCTCCTCCTCGGCGTAATGGCAGTCCTCGTCCTCCTGCACGTCCTCCAGGCTGCTGTCGCGGCCCACCATAGAGCTCTTCCTCCGGCTGTTCAGGGAGGCATACAGCGCCTTCCGGTCGGCGTTGTTGATGATCATGGACAGCTCCCGTGCCGACCCCCTGGGGCCAACGGGCAGGGGCTTAGAGGTGAGCACCACCACCTAGAGGTCAAACCATCAAATGAGAGAGAGGGGGGGGGGGGGGGCGTTAGACGAGGTACGTGGAACGCAAGCTCTACTTGGGTGTGTTGTAGTTCAGCGGTACCTTCTGAGCCACGGCGGAGAACCTGAGCACGTTGAGGGTCTCGTCGCACATGGAGGCACACTGGTTGATGTTGACAATCATGCAGGCTTTGCCCCGCCCGCAGAAGTAGCCCTGCAGGTAGTGGGTCAACTTACTCTCCCTGAATGGAACGTGCTGGAGCAGCCTGGGGGGGGGGGGGGGGGGGGCCGAGGGAGGGGGGGAGAGAGAGGGAGAGGGAGAGAGACACACACAGGGAAGGGGGTTTTAGACTATGTGTATGCACATCATTTTTAGAGATGCAAGTATACTAGGAGGATCTTCAGCACAAAACACATCCCACTGTGATTAAAAACAAACAGCCTATGAGTCTCCCCCACAGGCATGTCAAATAAAATGTCTCACTTGGACTGCTGCTTGTTCCGCAGTGCGGTGATGCATTTGCCCAGCGTGAGGAGGGACGTGTTAATGTTCCCAGCCTCTTTCAGGCGCTCTCCTTGGTTCTGGGTCTTAGCGCAGCGCTCCGAGCCTGCCAGGTCACACAGTGACAGCCTGCAGAGGACACACACACACACACACACACACACGAGCCAGGACAAGATTAGCTCACCCTCCACCGACAGACCAAGAGTCAGTCCCGTGATTTGGAATAAAGAGCTTTTTGTGAGAATCCAAAGAGCTTTTTGTGAGAATCCATCCTCCCTGTGCCCAGTTCCATTTACAATTATTCAGGCTAACGGACAGTTGTCTGGGCAAATAAAAATAATATGAATTGAAGAGATAACGTTTTCCACTTACTCGCTGATGGACTGGACTCTTGGAGTCCTGACATCTTCGATACGAATAATGCGGATAGAGAATATGCTGTGACTGAAGACAAGAGAATACACAAAGGTTCAATCACGTTAACAAAATATGCAGGAGTTAATAAGAGTAATGCAATCTAGAAAAATATAACACTGCCTCACTAAGAGAGGACAAACCAATGGGCTGCCTCTCCTCTAGACAACAAACCAATGGGCTGCCTCTCCTCTAGACAACAAACCAATGGGCTGCCTCCCCTCTAGAAAACAGACCAATGGGCTGCCTCCCCTCTATAAAACAGACCAACGGGCTCGGTTACCTCCTGCTGGAAAGCTGATTCAGCTTGGTGCTGGAGATGCTCTGGTTCTTCTTCCCCAGCTTCATCACCTTGTAGGCCTCATCCGCGCTGTTCACCTGTACCCAGCGCAGATCTACAGCAGGAAAAAAAATAAAAACACTTTAGAAGAACAGAAAATCTTTACGATCTTTCACTTAGGGGGAAAATGAAGACCTTGGACTCCGGAGCGCCTCAAAACAACACTACGAGCGGCGTCGATTCAAAAGTTGTTACCTTTGACAAACGAGTTCCCTTTGACGTCCTGGCACAGCCTGAGCGCGGTCCTCTTTGAAGCTCCGCTGGACACGGGCTCCAGCAGGTTGTGGATGTTCTCGTTGTAAATCTCACAGAAGGACACCCAGATGGAGAACTTGGTGTGCTTGTCCATGTCCAGACTGAAACTGTCCTCGATCTCCGTCCCTTCCATGTCTAGAACTGTGTCCCCAGTTGCTATGGAAAGCAAAGGTAGGTGCAATTAGTGCCAAGCATCAAGAATGTTTCTCTCTGTCACTCAGTTATTGTAATTAATATAGAGTAAAGGTTGTCAAATTGAACACACACACAGAAGTAATAATAAGTCGACTTAGACTTTTCCTTGCCTTCAAGTGACGTTTTGCTGGTTGAACTCTGGCTGCTAAAGCTCTTTTGGGTATCACTCTGAGAAAAAAAGAGAAGACAATCAACATGGAGAATCAAGCTCATCCAAACTTTTACTAGCCATGGTGGGGGTTCCCTTGGAACAGTATCTACCCTCCCACCTGAGTGCCCCTGTGGTTCTTCAGCCTACCTCTTTGAGTTGTCTGAGGAGGTTCCTCTTACAGGCTGCCTCCTCGCTCTGCTGGTCCTTGGTGAGCCGGACGAACTCGGTGCAGCGCTGGGGCTTGATGCTCATCTGGGTGTAGAGCCGCTCCTCTTCAATGCTGTTGAAGATCACTTTGAGGGACCTAGGCAGGATGCCCACGTTGGCATCATGACCTAGATTTACAGAACGAGAAGTCACGTTTCATTCTTATGTAAAGTGTGTGGAATCGCATTTCATGTATGAATGTAGATATGAATAAAGTTATTGTGCCAACCAGCTCAGGCACGTTCTAAGAGTATAAACATGAACTAATTGATTAGTCATTGTACTGGCTTTATTATTATAGTTACTGTATATATTAATGTATTATTTGGCTTAAGTTCCACTAGTCAATAAGTGGCAGGGGGATGCTTGGGCAAAGAGGCTGCAGTTTACACCTTTAATGGCTCCGCTATGAAAATGAATAATCAGTAACACCTCTTTTCCCTGGTATGTCCTTACACTAGATAACCTCAACAACCTCTAAAGAAAAACAAAAACTAGCTTAATTGACGGGTAGCATAACCAGTTTTATAAGACTTTACAGTATTTCGGGTTTTTAATTATACTAGTTCTACTAGTATATACTAGTACCATTATCCTTGTAAATCTTAGGGCCTAGGAGGGTCTTCTCTACAGCACCCAAAATGATTCCCATACCGAGAAAAGTGAAAGTCTTCCCAGCATTAGTGACTCCATACGTGAAGACCAAAGAGTTCCCTCCTTCCAGCACATCTCTGACCAAACTCTTCACTGTTCCATCAAACATCTCTTTCTGTGTGGTCTCTGGGCCATACACCTTAGGGAAGAGAATAACAATAATTACCACGACAAGAAGGTACATTATTAACAAAGGAAAGTAGGCTGGGAAATAAACTCAAGTTAACCCAAGACAAGCTGACAGCCATCACAGTCCAAGATGCCACGAACCTGCGAGAATTGAAAGCGCTGTCCAGTTTGTACTGATTTGTCACTGAGCCTTGATGCCAGGGAGGAGCTGGGGGCCTTTAGAAGCACTGTGTCAGGGGATTCCATGGTAATATAATCCTGAAAACAAATGAATAGACAGGGCTCCAAACTAACACTTCACACAGGTGGCAGTGCTGCCACAAATTTTTTCGGTTAGTGGCAGTTGCACAAAAAGTGGTGGAAGCTATTTTTGAGGTATATGAAATCAACCTACATTTTTGTTACATAATGTGCAACAATGAATTTTGATCAGGATGACATGTTAATCAGCTAAAATAAAAGTGCTATTGTTTAATTTGCATACAGTTCAATAACTTAAATGAAACGACTTTGAATAACAAGTGGCAGCAATGCCACCAATAATTTTTCTTTGTGGCAGTGGACAGATTATTGGTGGCAGTCTGGAGCCCTGAGACCCACACAGGTGATTTGACATTATCCATGCTTTCAGAATGGATTAAAATTAATATTCATTATGAAAAGAGGAATCTTTTTTAATTGATTACCTGGAACATGCCCTTTTCACTTTCTGCAGCAGTGAAAGGGCGGATGCGAAGATACACCTGCAGGTGCTCCCTCTCCTCCTGGCATGGGTCCTACAGGACATCATTGATATAATATAATATCATATAACTGCGTATGAAAATATAGATTACAATGCATGGCTTGCCCTTCAGCAAGTACATTCTATACATTTCCGAAAGGTAGGCCACATTAACACATACAAAGGCGATGTTTTGTGGAACCAATAGTTACATTTTCTATTCCAATTTTTTTTTCAACCTTTACTCTAATTATTTTACCGGTGGGACCGTAATATAAAAGGAACATGCCGGGTAATCTCACCGACAGTCTTGCAAAAACTTAAATTTGGAATTTCCTGCATTACTTGAATCATGTCTGACAACACTCCCAAGGCAACAAAACTCCTACCTCCGATTTGAAAGCTGAAAATAGGTCCTTCTTCAAGTCATCGACTAAGATCGTTTCCACTCTGTCCAGCTTGTTGTCGAAGCAGGATTCCATTATACTGAACAGGAACAAATTAACAAAACACTAACGTGGACGAATGTCATGAGATATAGCCTAACTAAGCATCTAGATGGCTAACTTCGCTGCTGGCAGAGTAGGATTTTAGGAAGGCTAGCCTTTGCGCTAGCTAGCAACCGCACCTGCTTTGATGTTTTCAAGTATAAGATATTAAATTTGTTGTTTTTTTTAAAGAAAAACACATACATCCACACCTATTTCAGGCATAACACGTTTAACTAGAAAGCAACTTACGTTACAAATGATCCAAAAACATTGGTCTCCAGATGAAATTCCTGTGTTCCTGTCAAAACAGACGCGGTCTTACTTTTGAATCGGACCAATCGAAGGAACGGATTCTTCCCGCAAGGTATTATGGGCCGGCAGATATTATCCCATTGTGAAAAGCTTTGCCATACACCACTAGTCTTAGAAATTAACCAATTTCGTACATGTATACAACCGTAACTGCATACATCTGTTTAATAATAATATAATAATTATTATATTATTATTATAATAATAGTCAGTCGAATGTTTTGTTTCCAATAATTAAATGCATTTCTTTAGTTGGCTTAAGGCAATTATAAGATTGAATAATTACCTGTTATTTGCTTGCTATTCTGATTACTTATACATTCTAATACATTCTCTGATTATCAAACTTCACGCCACAAAATGCAATGCGCCAACTTCTATTTGACAGAGTAAAAATTTTAAATGTAAGCTAATCTTTGTGTATAAAAAAAGTAGTAGGCCTATTGCCAACTAGATTCCATAGCCGTTATATGTCTCATGCTGACTATGTATCTAGGGTCAGGCCAGGGCAGGTTGGAGCGTTTATTAGGCATGAAACTTATTCCAAGAAAAAGAGAGGAGTATTGGATTTGAAGGAAAACACTTATTTTCTTTTGGACTAGTTAATTCAACACTAGTTAAATAGTGCATTATAAGCACTACCAATGCTTTTTTAACCAATTAAACCAGCAACATTATAGTTATTTTCTCATCTGGTTCCAGTGTTTCATAAACGTAGACCACAACACATTCCTGCCGACATAGCATACCAGTCTTTTGTTACTTCTTACCTTTTAGGCCTACCTATAGGCCTACCAGTCAACAGATCCAAATGGCATACCCTGCAGTACATTTGCTGTTATAAGTAGGCCTACATAATGGTTACGGTCTTCTCAATTTGTGCTATGTGAGGATGCGCGAGGGTTGAAGTGATATGCTGCTCATCGCCCACTAGAATGCGCTGTATCTCTTTAGTCAAGTGGGTCAGATTGATCACCCTAGTGGCAAGTAGTGGAATCGGCGCGTATGAAAGAATGGGTGGTGATAAATGGAAAGTCCCTAGATACACTGGAAATCCCCGAAAGTCGGGCTTTTCCAACTTGTTCATTTAACTAAATTAACTTCTAGGACATGCATGCACTCATTTGACAGTTGCAGACGGCGATCGAACCAAAATAGTCCTGATTATGAAGAAGAAATGCTGAATGGCGCCGTGTATTGCTGCGGTTAGGCTCAGTGAAGTGGCTGACAGAGGACTACTACCCTGAGCATCCGGAGGGCTTTGTTGCTACCAAATATTATACAGGTACAAGTCTGTTCACTCTCTGGCATATTTCTAAAGAAATCTTACTTTTATAGGCCTGTGAACTTGCAATATATGCGTTAAATTGTTGAGGCCTGATCAGCGTTAAGGCCTTTATTGCAATTTTACTGGAGACATGGAGGTATCTGCTTGTGGGCACGACAACGGTGATTTGACAGCCATTGTTTGTTTACAAAGACGTCACCCTAAGCTATTAATATGTTACAATGTATCTATAATAGTGGAATAAGAAGCACTTCGTTAAAGTATCAGTAGTGTGGTTGTCAGAGAAATTACGTAATCCTGTCAGCAAGTCTACGGTTATTGTGTTTTTTGTGTGGCTACCTCAGCCGCAGCAAGCACCATTGTGTGCCAATGCCACACTGTCTGCCCAAGTCTGCCAGCTCAATACAAATCCGCCTGTTCTATTGTGTCTCTTCTGCTAGAAGTGACAACAAAATATGTGTTCTACGTAAGGTGAAGATATACATTATTAACAGACGCTGGCATCTATGCTCCTCTTACTATTACTTGGCTGTACTAGACATATAGCCCACATTCGAATAAAACCCGCACTGTTCCCTTTGGGGATTTTAGTCAGCTGTTGTTGCTGATGTTAGAAAACCATAGATGCTGAAGAGGCACAAGTTTACAGTTCAAATGAATTTTTTGAGGGGGGGCCATTCCACCATACCTGTCTGCCAGGCAGGTGTTTATGTGAAATGTTGTGTGTAAAAAAATAACTATATTAGTTTGGATTTCAGCTTTTGAATCATATTGAGAAAAGTAACCATAACATATGTAGGCCAGTTTGGTCATTGTCATGTTGACACATCTAAATTTGACATGTTAGTTGAAACAGGGTTTATAGCAGGAGTCATATTAAAGAATAAAGGAGATTGTTGTTTAGAGATGTGTAGTTTGCTTGAAGCCCCAGCTGATCCCAATGTTGAAAGGCTGTTGAGAGTAGGCTTTATTGACCCAGTCACTCTTCCATAAGATCCCATCCTTTAGCTTGGCTGTGGAAAGCACCAGTCCACCACTAAGTCATGTGCCCAGTGGAGGAGCAGAAAAGAAATTGTTGGGGAAATTCTAACTTCAAGAAAAAAAAAAGAAAAACAAAAGAACTCCTGTTTGTTGGCATGGGAAGATCTTAGAACAGAGCAATAGTGGTGTTGTCTTTTTGGAACGAAAATGTTGCTGTTGAATAGCCTAAATCTTGTCGAAACGTATCCTTGAAAAGTCCCTTGTGTCACAAAGTCCGAAAGATGTATAGAAATTATTTTCTGTCTTTTTTTTTGTAATTACTTGGTTTTTCGATTCCTTATGACTATTACATTGTATGGAAATCATCTATAACTTTTCCCTTCTCTCCCTCCAGCTCTACTTTGATTGGTGGTTGTCGGTGGACCTCTCCTGACTTTTTGCTACTTGCGACCTACCTACCCACCTACCTACCCACATACCTACCCACCTACCGCTGCGCATTTCTACCATGTCTCAAGGCCAGAATTTCCTACCCAAGTACCTGTTTGTGTCCAACTTGCTGAAGGCAGTGAAAATCCGCCAGAGGGTACCCATCGATGTGGTGAAGCCAGCCGCCAGCGGGGGCCTGCTGCATCACCTGCGCAGCATGCACCGCTACACCCTGGAGATGATCGGCATGAGCCACTTCCCACAGGCCTTCAGGGAGGTGGTGCAGGCGGCCATCTTGGACCGCGTCATGCAGGCCTCGCTAGAGCAAGAGAAGAAACTCAACTGGTGTCGCGAGGTCAAGAAGATGGTGCCTCTGCGGACCAATGGTAAGGTCTCTCGCTGACCCGCTGTAGGGACCGATATTAAGGGTTTAGCGACCCACAGTGACATGTGTTGTTGTAACGGCTGGCCTTACTGTCTCCATTGGGACTGTCAGAGGGCTCGGTTGTGATCGTCAACAGTCTGAAATGGTTCACGAGCGATAATTACTCATTACTTACTGGAAGCGGCAGTGAATGAATGGCAAGGCTTCCCCTTTCCTACTCATTTAGAGGCCCCAATGATTTATTGTTTCATAATAGCGTATGTTCAGTCAACCTTTACCCAAGTCATGTTTTCTGTTGCGTGGACGTCTTTGCTCGGGGGACATCCCACCTTTCAACAACCCAGAACGATAAGCTTGATCACTTCTGATCAACTTCTGCGGGGAATTCTACCTCACGTCATCAAAAAAGACCATGTTTACTGTGAACCAAACTAAAGTTAGTTTCCATCATACCCCTCAAGGACGGTGTGCTTAATGCACCATGGGCTTTTCTGTTTTAGCGCGTGCCATCCGTCCGTGTGTTTGTCAGTGTCTGTGAATCCCTTACAGTTAGACCTCTGTAGCACAAACCACCGAGTCATTTTCAGGCTTATCACCTCTATCACAGGCTATTAGTGTCTTTACTTTGAACACCCATTACTAGATCACTTGGCTGCACTTAGAAGGCTGTTGGTAGAGGTTCGGTGGTGGGAAAATCCACTAGCTCAAAGCTTCAGGTTTTATCAGATCAGTTCCCATGGCTTTTCTTCTTAAACGTTGGTATCTATTTAGCTATATAGATATATACAGTACTGTGCAAAAGTTTTAGGCAGGTGTGAAGTCTTTAAAGTTAGGGAAATATATATATATATATATATATATATATATATGAAAATATAAATGTTAATTGTGTATTTTTTATCAATTCATAAAATACAAAGTGAGGGCAAAGCAAATCTGTATAAAATCAACATTTGGTGTGACCACCCTTCGCCTTCAAAACAGCATCCCGTGCCTAAAACTTATGCACAGTCCTGTATATATCGAAGCTAAAATGATTGTTCCTGTAAAGGTTCCTATCGTGGTGTTACACAGAGGGTTGGGGTTCCTGTAAACGCAGCCTTTTCAGAAAGACCCCTGACAGTTCCTTGGCTGCGCTCACACTGATGACGTCATAGAGATGAGCGAGACTTCAGAGATGGGAAGTGGAGTCGAGAGCGTTTCAAGCTCTGGAGGACTCAGACTTGACTTTGAGCAGAGGACGCCCAACGTCCATAGGAATGGTCTAAATCGTCTGCTGCTGAGTCATTGGAACACATGCACACGCGCACACACGCACACACACACACACACACACACACACACACACACACACACACACACACACACACACACACACACACACACACACGCAGACACAGAAATATCAGGTGGTAATAGGGAAAGGGCATAATAAAGAAAAGGGGGAAGAGACAAGAGATTGAAGGCAGACAGATACAGACCGTAGCTTAGCACAACAGCCGGTTGCAAAAAAGAATAGCCACGGACATGACAACAAAGCCATATACTGTTTTAGTTTGAGCCATGGTAATGACCAGCCACACAGCCATGGCCATAATGCTTAGTCACTTCTTCTCACACCACTTATGTGTGTCATATAAATTCCCGTCGGTTTTGTACGAGAAGAGAAGCTAGTGTGGAGCGTCCTTGGGGAATTTCCCAAACAGCATCCCATGTTTGTCATGCATTACTACATCTTTGCCTGGCTACTTTGCCCAACAAGCGGGAATTGTCTCCCGCAAGCAGGCAGTGAGCTGTGACTGAAGACCTGCAGTGATACATCTCGACTTGATATGTCATTTTAGTAAACGCAACACTTTCATCACGTATTCTATAAAAAGGTTGTAATGCCCAGGAGGTTCTGATGTTCTTAGCTTGGTCTCCTACCTGTCTGCTTGTCAGCTAGTCGCCGAGTTAGACATAAGAAAATGTTTCTAAAGGTTCTAAATTTAGAAGCTCATGTAACTTCATGTGCCTCAGTAGAAAGCAAGTTCTTTCTCTGTCCTTCACTCATTTTGTCTTTTTTTTAATCTTTATGGATTGATTTGTCGTGAGTTTTCATAATTTTTTATGCATTATACAGTATTTTCAATTCAAAAATAATATAACACCTACAGTGGAACAAAATCTAGATATCCTGGTGCTGAGAAATGAACGTTTGTTTTTTAGGTTGGGTTGAACGTTCCTTTGATGGAGAGCTCTTTATTTCACTTCGGTATACTTCTGAGACACATTATGTAGCATCAGTCATTTCCTGATTTTTTGTTTCTCTGAGGCAAAGGCTAATGTTTTTTTGCTGAGCCTGTATGTTTTTTTGTATTCACAGAGAGGAGAGCGAAACGAAGTTTGAACATCAGCAGTTTTACTGAAGAAATAACCTAGAAAAGTTACTTTTGTGGTAGAGATAGTGTGTAATTGCATGGATAATGAATGTGTTAAATAGCTGTGTTGTGAAACCGAAGGTAGGCCTGGGCTGTGTCACACAGACTGGGGCTTAACAATCATGTGTGAACAAAGCCAGAGGAAGAAATCTTTATTGAGTGAGACAGCTTTTTAACTTCCTAATTTTTGAAGTGCAACATGTGTGTTGCTGTGTCAACAATTAAGGCTGCTATTGATAGTCTATAAAGCCTGTCAAAGATCAACATTCCATCAAGTATAGGCTCCACCCCTAGGGAAAGTCCGTGTTTTTAGAGTGGTGCGGATGAGGATAGATCAGAGGAGTGTAAGGTTTAAACACAGACATACTCACAAAAGCACATACTATTAAAAGAAAAAAAACAGAACCATTCACAGGGAAATTCCTTTGTGTACACAGGGTATTTCAGAGGAACACTCAAACTAACTCCCTCATATTTCATAATGATAGAAAAGCCCAGTCCAGCAATAGAACACATATGATTCTATGGTGTTTTTAAGATGTGGACAATAACCCAGCTGCTCGACTTTGAGTAATATTTCAGCTACAGTACCTACATATTTCATAGGTATCCTTCTCTTGTTCCCTGCAAGCCTGTCAGCCTTGGACTTACCTAAACTCTCATTCCAATGTTGAACAAATTCGTAACCATACACATCTGATCCGACCACTTCAGTATGAAACCGAGCCTCAACCTCTGAGTCACCTGTGCGTGAGTCACCATAAGAGGAACAGTGGACCGCTTGTGTGCTTTGACAAACTGGTTTTCATTTACATTTTTGTTACATAAAACTGTGTCGCAAGAATGCACGCACGTGGACAGCTGGAGCAGCAAGACCTGCACACCGTAGCTTACAGTCAGTCTGTAGACGACACCTCGCCTTTGTCTGGCCTTTTTTACAGTCAGTCTGTAGACGACACCTCGCCATTGTCTGGCCTTTTAGCCATCGACTTCCATAGTCTGAAGCCTGTTCCATCTCGAATGGGGTGTTTTCTCATGGGAACTGAGGGCTGTAGACATTACTGTGAAAATTTGATTTATCTAATACTCTGCAACAAAGTGTGGGCAAAAGAGGCCGTTAGGAATTGAGGTCGTTTTTTTGTTTTTTTTCTGGTCGTATCCTTCTTCCTGTGAAAGGCAGCGATGAAGGGGTCAGATTAACCTAGCACCAGCCACCATGGAAATCCCCTCTCTTGTCTCAACATCTGTGTGCGTCGTGTCAGAGTGTTCGCTCACAGTGTGCGTACAGAATGTTTGCACTAATGTGCATCTGCTTGGTCTGTGATGGTAGAATAATGCTTTTTCTAAACTGACGACCAGACAGGTATTATGACAGAGAATGTAACTCTCTCTGTGTCTGTGTGTGTGTGTGTGTGTGTGTGTGTGTGTGTGTGTGTGTTTGTGTTTGTGTAGGGGACGGTAACTGCCTG
The DNA here is from genome assembly GCA_026901105.3 of Galaxias olidus. NCBI lineage: Eukaryota > Metazoa > Chordata > Actinopteri > Galaxiiformes > Galaxiidae > Galaxias > Galaxias olidus. The sequence continues at coordinate 97,191 of JAPMUY010003702.1, forward strand.
CTCCACGCTGCATCCCAGTACATGCTGGGGGTCCAGGACACCGACCTGGTCCTGAGGAAGGCCCTCCACGGGGTGCTGAAGGAGACGGCTACGGGCAGCTTCAGGGCTCGCTTCCAGATGGAGCTGCTCCAGTCCCAGGAGTTCACCCAGACTGGCCTCCACTACACCACCATGGTAATGGCAGGGGGTCACCCCCACACGATCATGTTTCCAAACTCTACAACACAAAATGAACCCTAGCACACTGTGACTTCGGGGGTGGTAATACAGCTTGGGTCATGTGTTGTTGTTGTTTTCTCTCTGCTCAGAACTGGGAGGAGGAGTGGGAGAAGATCGTCAAGATGGCGTCCCCGGCGTCCAGCAGCAACGGCCTGCAGTTTGACTCCCTGGAGGACATCCACATCTTCATCCTGTCCAACATCCTGCGGCGGCCCATCATCGTCATCGCTGGTATTTCCTCCCTCCCCGTTCGCACACTGCTTCGACCTGCTACCATGTGCACGGCACCTCACCACTGTATCCCTATGAGGGAGGTCGGTACTGATCACATTGGTTCCTTTGTCCCCCGCCCCCAGACCAAGTGGTGCGAAGCATGAAGTCTGGCTCGTCATTCTCGCCCCTCAACGTGGGCGGGGTCTACCTGCCCCTGCAGTGGGCTCCGACCGAGTGCTACAAGTACCCCATCGTCCTGGGTTACGACTCGCAACACTTCGCCCCCCTCATCACCATCAAGGACAGCGGCCCAGGTAACAGCAGGCTCCAGACGCAGGCCGCTACACTGCTCCGTCTGCAGTCTCCACAGGCCATTTATGATTGTAGTCTTGTATATCGTGCTGCTTCAAAGCCTTTCTCTCCCTCCCGAAGAGATGAAATGCTCCTTTTAAAGCTGTTTTCTAAGTTCCTCGCGTGAGAGAGGCTTTTCTATACAGCTTAGTGAAATAGCTTAGTAATAGGGCTTTGTGTACACATTACACCCCGGACTAATTTTGTGTGGACTGCACTACACAGAGATCCGAGCAGTGCCACTGATCAACCCCTGTCGGGGCGGCTTCGAGGAGCTGAAGGTCCACTTCCTGCTGGAGAAGGAGCAGCAGCAGCAGGAGAAAGACCGCCTCCTGAAGGACTACCTGGAGTTCATTGACATCCCTGTGATAGGGCTGGGCCACGATGCTACGCGCATGATCCACGCAGCACGGTAGGGCCGGCTAGCTCAGTGCCTCCGCTCCACACACTCACGCTGCAGCCTCTCCATGGTGTATGAACAGGCAGTTCACCGCTAGGACGGTGACCCCACTGTGTTTGACCTGCCCTGTTCTGACTCTGTGTGTGTGTGTGTGTGTGTGTGTGTGCGTGTGTGTGTGCGCGTGTGCGTGTGTGTGTGTGTGTTTGGCCCCAGGCTGGACGAGGGCAACCTTCCGGAGGACATGAACCTGATGGAGGACTACCTGCAGCTGGTCAACCACGAGTACCAGCGCTGGCAGGAGGACAAGGAGCAGGCGTGGGCCGCCCAGTCCCAGCGCCCGCCGCCCTTCTCCGTCTCCCAGCTGTCGCTCATCGAGATCCGCTGCGCCACGCCGCGCTGCACCTTCTACGTCTCCGTAGACACGCAGCCGCACTGCCACGAGTGCTTCGAGAAGCGGCAGGCCACGGGCGGCTGCGGCCGCGTGGAGGCCGTGGTGTCCTCCGTCAAGGGGGGCTGTCCGGAGGCCGAGGGCCGGGGCTGCGCCCGGAGCGCCAGCCCGCCCTCCTCCTCCTCCTCGTCGTGCGGCGGCCGCGCCGTGCTGTCTAGCCCGCGCTCCGCCCCGCCCACGGCACCCAGCCTCAGCCTCTACAGCGAGACCCACGCCATGAAGTGCAAGACGCCCGGCTGCCTCTTCACCCTCAGCGTGGAGCACGACGGCCTGTGCGAGCGCTGCTTCAACGCCGGCCAGACCCAGGAGCCCCCCGCGGCCGGCACGGCCACCAACGCCGGCCCCCCGCTCCCCCAGCCCACCTCGCACCCTCCCCCCGGCTGGCCTCAGTGGACGGGCAGGGACACGGAGACGGAGAGGTGCAGCATGTGCCAACAGAAGGTCTTCAGGATATTCAATGGCCTGTGCCCGCCGTGCATGCAGAGACAGGCTCCGGAGAGGGGGGACACGCATCAGCCCATCCCCAGGACTGAGGCCTCGTCGTCGGGCTGGAACCAGCCCAGGGAGCCTGAGCAGCCGGGGCTCAGCTCGGGGCTCAGCACGGCCCTGAACCCAGGGCTAAACACGGCCTGGCAGAGCCATCATGCCAGGCCATGTAAAAGGTCAGGCTGCCAGTTCTTTGGGACTCAACAGAAGCTGGGCTACTGTACCATCTGCTATGTGGACTTCCAGACAAATCACCGTAAGTCCTTGCCCTCGCACACAGTAAATATAGAACGTGCCAAAGTTAAAAAACTTTTGCACAGATTTAGTTTTACGTTGAAGAGGAATCATTTCCAGGACCAGATTTTCTGCCTCGTCTCATTTCGAGTTTGAACTTGTTGAGCCCTCTGCCCTCGAGTAGCACAGTAGGAGGTGGTTTGTGTGTTTGCCTTTGACCCTAAGCTGTTCCTTTGTATGTTCCAGAGTTGGCCCTCCCCCCAGCGCCGGTCCAAAACCGCCACGCCTTGGAGGCTGGCTTCCAGAACGCCACCCAGTGTCGCGGGCCCGGTTGCACGGCCATGGGCAATGCCATGCTGGAGGGTTACTGCAACAAGTGCTACTTCAAGGAGCAGAGCGTGCGCTACAACCAGGGGGTGAGACGTCCCTCCCTTACCCTGTTTGGTAAACCCCATTTCCTTTCTGCCCGTCGGGGAGCACGCGTCTCATGTCCTGTTTTCTTCTTTTCCTTGTCTTGTTTTGTGCGCAGAGGGAACGAGCCACCAAGCCTCGGTCTTCCCAGACCCAAACGCAGACCCAGACCCAGACCCAGACCCAGACCCAAACCCAGACCCAGTGCCGGCGGAGCGGCTGCAGCAACGTGTCGCCGGGCTGCACGGACCTCTGCCCGGAGTGCCACACGCGTGGCCAACGGGACGGGCGACGGGCGCAGGCGCCCAAGGAGAAGTCCAAGCAGCGCTGCAGGACCCAGGGCTGCGACCATTACGCCAATCAAGAGAAACAGGGCTACTGCAATGAGTGTCACCACTTCAAACAGATCTACCGCGGCTGAGCGCCCTCACGGACATTAGCGAACCAATCGACGCTCGCTCGCTAGCTAGCTAGAGCCAACCTGTGCCAGGCTCCCCACGCCAGTCAATGCACCTCTGATACTAACTAACTAGTAACCTTATGGCCTGAAAACCCAAACCCACACGTAGAATGTGAAGCGAGAGAGCGAGAGAGAGCGCGTGCGTGGGAGCGTGCGTGTGCGAGTGTGCGAGAGTGTATACTGTGCGGTGAACATGGCCTCCGTAATACCTCTTAGTGCAATTATCTTATCTGGCATGTAGATGTTGAGGGGCGAGGTGTGTGATACATGTCAGAACTCTTACTAACTAAACTAAACTATCTAACTCATGTGTATTAGTGCGTCTGTAGAAGTACATGGTGTTATCACGCTGGACAAAATGATTGTATGTCGACATGTAACGGAAAAAAAGCATCAGACATGACGTCTCTTTGTAGAACACGGCCAAGGAACACACCCTCCCCCGTCAGTCAGTCTGTCTGTCTGTCTGTCTGTCTGTCCGTCTGTCTCTAGCAGGCTGCTCTCGTCAGCCGAGTGGTTCCAGCGGTGGGCTAGTTGGACCACCCTCCCCCCGTCAGCGTCACAGTCCTGATCAGGACTAGGCCTTGCCAAAGCCCCCCACACACCCTCGCGTTTCGTGGCGTGCCTGGGTCATGCTCTGGATGAAGTCCTTCACAAGCGCGGGGCGTTGGCCTGTCGCTGGCGGACAGTGTTTGGGTGTGTGCCATGCTAGACGGTCGCAGAGGAGTGGCGCTCCCTCACATCCTTTTTTTGACCCAGGGGCGCTGTGTTGACGTGCGTGATGTCACCGTGGCAGCTCTCCCAGCCCCTAGCCTGCCTGTCTGGAGGTCCATCGCAGGCTCTGGGCAGCAGTACAGCGACAGGGCAGGTCCCTGCTAGTTTGGTGCTACGCGTACAATAAAACAAAAAACAAAACAAAACAAAAACGACAACGGTTTTCATAGGAACGGGCTGGCAATGTGTGTTTGTGTGTGAACGTGTGGGCGCGCGTGTGGTTGCGTAGCCGTTTGCGTGCGTGTGGAATTCCAGAGAAAATGGTTTCGAGACGGCAGTGAATCCTCCTCCTCTTTCCTCTCTTCCGTCAGATGAGGGTTATTAGTGACCTGAGCAGCCCTGTTGCCTTTCGTAGTTATTTCTCTCTCTCTCTCTCTCTCTCTCTCTCTCTCTCTCTCTCTCTCTCTGCTGTCGACCACTTTAGGACCTATTGGAGTCCCCTCGGGACACAGGTGGACACGCTCTCGTTCCCTTCACTGGCAGCCCTGGGAGGCTGCCGTGTTGGTGAGAGACAGGTGAAGACAGGGTTTCGTTTAGCGGTGGGGATCTGTCGGTAGATCTACGAGGTGGCCTTGGTGCCCTCTCTGCGGCCTCTGGTTGAAAGGGGGATCGCAGCGCAGAAGGGAAATGTTTATAAAGGAAAGAGAATCTGAAGTGCAGGCGAAGGCCCCTGCGCAGCTCACTTCACAAGCACGTCCGCCCCTCCACAGGCACACTCATCCACGTCTACACACCTATTTGCATACACACACACATACGCACGCATATGCATTCTTCTTAAAGATTGTAAACACCCCGCCTGTACCAGCGCTGATATGAGAGTAGGCATGCCTGCGGAGGAACACTCCCCTGTCCTAACGCCTAGTCTAGTCACACGATGCCTCGCATTCTCGATTCTCACACACACAAACACACTGAAATGTGCAAACTAACTGACATTCCTGTTGTTTTTTTGTTTTTTTTTACATTTTATTTTGGTTTGAATATATTTGAACTGTCAACAAACAATCACGTGCCATTATCTGCCAAGAAGTTGTGGTTACCTCCTCAAGACCAACGCGGATAGGGAACTGCTCTGTTGTTGGAAATGCATAGCTATGTTATCTGTCTTCTGTAGACCTGCATCTAGATATGAAGACATGCCTTTTCACAGTGACTACAGGTTATTGGCACCTCTGGGCTTTAAATCCAGTATAGACACATGTTAATTAAAACCCACTAGTAGTCACCTCGTTGGGGTCCAAACTTGACTTTGATTGGATCTCCGACTTGCACATTACTTTATAAGATGCTGTGGAATGCTGGACGGTACTTTGACATGCCTAGGGACATTCCAATGGTAGAACATCAACAAAGTGTAACAAAACATGCAAAAGGTGTGAAATCAATTTTGTGTATTCTTCAATTATAGGGTAATATTGTATGAAAAGGCCTTGTTTTGTTTGTTAAGTATTTATTCATAACAAATATTATATGTGTTGTGTGATTCAATAATTATTTATATGTTGTCCTGAAATGAATTATTTTTATTAAGAAACTTAAACCTGAGTGTCTTTTTTGTTTCAATGTTGCAAGTGTGTGTGTGTGTGTGTGTGTGTGTGTGTGTGTGTGTGTGTGTGTGTGTGTGTGTGTGTGTGTGTGTGTGTGTGTGTGTGTGTGTGTGTGTGTGTGTGTGTGTGTGTGTGTGTGTGTGTGTGTGTGCGCGTGTGTGTTTGTCATTTCCAGCACAAAATGTTTTAATTCTGTCTGGTAGGACCAACGTACACCATTACAACTTACCTGCAATGCCAGTGTTGCACAATTTTTAAAAAGTCCGTTATTAAGTCGAGACATTTGCTGTCAGCAGATATGTGGTAAGTCACAAAGATAGTAACGATGCCAATACGCTAATACAACATTAGATGGCTGGACCTGGTCTTAGAAGTTTATTTGTAGCCTATCATAATGATGACTGTCAATACGTACCTGCATACTGTAATGATTCCAATGTCGAGATGCAGGTGCAGGTGAGTGAGTGCTCACCAAAACAACTAATGAACTATGAACACAAACGTTAGTCGTAAACCACACACAGAACTAAAACACCACGTAAGCTTCAAACTATAGGGCTGTGCTTAAAAACCCAAACCAATTAACCCAGGTGTCCATTTTAATAATCAGGTGATGCTGATCTTTGGAGAGGGAGTGTGGCTGTGACACATACATTGCTACAGCTATATTATGTTTCAAAAAAGCCTTTGCTGGTTTTGTTAACACCCCAAACTTGCCGCCATAACCACAAGTGGGTTAACAGTGAAAACCACCGCAGGGTTAAGAGCAATCCAAAGTGGGTTCAATTCCCAATCCAGGGCTAATTAAATATTGGACAAACCCGTTTCTGGGTCAGTCGAATGAAGGGGCAGGACTCATAATTCAGCAAGGTCAGTAGAGTCCATGTTTCTGGGTAACTGTGCAAAAGCCAAGCTCTGGGTTAAATTCACAACCTCACTGGCTGTGTTGGCACACATACATCTGGTCCACCTGTTCTATAAAGGCAGTCGCTCAATGCAGATTATCTGCATGTAAAACCGCACAATTTTTAACTTTCCAGTCAACGGTTTAAATTTTTTAAACAAAGAATATATTAAACACTTTACACTTTACAATATTCCTAGTAGTTCCTTCACCATGTAGACTAAATGATCTCTGACAGATGACGAAAGGACAAAGGCTTGCAGGTATTATGCAAATTATTTCCTTTAACATTAACAACACATCAGCATGTTGGTAAAGGTTGACTGTACTAATTTACCAGTAATCATTCTAACCCAGCTGCTGAGTCAAAATGACCATCCAAACCAATGTGACAAATATTTTTATAGTTTTGTTAAACAACCCCGCATTCTTTGGTTAACAATATGTTTGCATATTTGCGTAATTTCAGGAGA
>JAPMUY010003703.1:0-10378 GCA_026901105.3 Galaxias olidus
CTGTTCCTAAACACAAAAACTGTTCCTAAATGCAAGTTTACCTTCACTGTATGCCAAAGTCTACGCACAACTGCCACGCAGTTTGTAGCCTCATGCACACAAGTTTTACTAAACTGATATAGCAATCCATCAAAAGGGTATCTCTTTTTTGCTTAACCGAAGTTGAAAATGAATGGATAGTTGTGTATGTGTCACTGAACAAAGCAGGCTATAGCATCAATCGTGATGCCCGCTAGTTGGAAAAAAGAGACGGAGACATGTTTATTGTTACAAGCAAGAATACATCAAAACACTCCCACTGTCTAGTAGTGCTGTCTCGATGTGCCCAACTCGTCTTACAAAAGACAATTTATGCAGTGGAATGGAGACCACTCTTGCGATGAGATTTTATGTTGCTTTTGTCATAGTTTGGATATCTATAACCCGACAAACTACCACGCATCCAGTTTCCCTGTAAATGCAGCTTGTTGTTTTACCGTCTGGTAATGAATTCGGTGATATCACTCGGTGCCGTTTTGTGATTTCAAACGAACGTGAATGAAGGCTGGTGAAACGCTGCCTGAGTGACCAGCGCATTCATTTCACTCAACGAGTAATTTGCCTTTTCACAACTTTGCAATAACAATCCGCCAAAGTGACACCGCACTCTCATTCAGTACAACGGTGTAATTTGCAATCTCTGTCAACACGGCTACATATCAATCCTAACAAGCACGAACATAAACACGGTCCCAAACATCGACTATGTGAAAACGATCCATTCATAATACGCCACTCGGGATTCAAAAGGTTTAGGCTACTCACGGTGCTGCAATGGCTTGGCTTTATATCACTCCAGTCATAATCTTCAATGAAATAATTCCCTCTAAGCACCATTTGAAGTGTATTCAAAATAGGCTAAAATATATTTTCCAGATATTTTTCTATTTAAAGAAGATTATCTCTGCAGAACAGAATTAAAACAGTGCACTGGCAAACAATAACGCACTACTGCAATATAGTGAAAGTAGGCCGACTACTGTCTATATTTGACCAACAATCATGCTTGTTTTAACGACCACAAAGGACAACCTAATTATGTTCATAACAGCAATTATATACACTTTCATCGCAAAAAAATAACACACAGCTATGGATGTGGCAGGTGGTTAGGAATTTTTGGGTTAAAGTATTCAACAATCCCACACATTTAAACGCAAGCCTTGGTTACGTTAGCCAATGCCAATACGGTTTTTGATTTATGTTTCTATTACAAATGTAGGTTCCAGCCCCCCCCCCCCGCGACCCTGCATAGGATAAGCGGTATAGTTAATGGATGGATGGATGGATTTCTATTACAAATGTAACCAACCACGTGTTAGAGATCATCACTATTTATATTATTATTATTGACTACAAGTTCAGGGACGGCTTATGCTGCTATGTTACACGCCGCCTACAGTCTTTTTGATCGCAGGTTATGGTTTGCCAAGAGACTCTTGCTATCACTCTCACTACACTCTCACTATCGTATAAACTTGGCGCTGTTGCTGGCCTTGTTTTAGAACATTTTCGTGCATCTTTGTGACTGTAGTGACAATTGAATATATATTTTAGTTTTTTTATTATTGTGAGAAGTGCCGGAGTTACGGCGTAGGCTTGCGTAATAGGCCTATTTATTACTTTTTTGAGTAATGCACAAATCTGTTGGCGGGACTTATTTTATTTGAAATAGCCTACTTTTCAATAAAACTTAAATCTACATGCCTTGATGATGTCATTCGTAATATACCCTTCCTATCAATTGTTTTTAAGCTCAATAATAAACCCAGATAATATTTGACTGGATTTTTCCACATTTGTCTGTGACATTGAAACCTGCCCAGACACATTGACTGGCACCAATCTGACCTTCACACTGGTCAGAACGTAGATTAAATACTAAATACAGAGCCTTAACTATGTCCTGTTAAAACCAGGCCAATAGAGCCTATGAATCATATGAAAATCACAATTAAGCGTCTTCAATTATATTTATCTTATCGGAACAGTTTAAAAACTTACCAATGATTGTTTTCTACACTCCAACTGTGGAGGCTGAAGGTCCTTTCTGACAATATGGTCTTCACTGTATGCACAGGAGTCCTCTGAGTGTTCTTCCATCTAAAAATAGTAAAACAAAAAGAAAACATAATCTTAATGTCATGCTTTGAGCCCAGTTGTCAGTGTTTCCCATTCATACTTTCTGTAATTCACCATGCTGTAAGTGTAATGGTTCCTCGTACAGTTAAAATCATCAATTTCTTCAAATATTTTATAAGAAATCCTGGTATTGTAAATATCACTATTCAAATATATTTAATCTAAATCTAATCGGGAGATCGGTGCCTATACCGTGCCCTAGTAGCTCAACGCTGTTTTACCTTTTTTAGTTTTAACTCTGGGAACGGTAAGGAGACATGTTCCAGATGACCTGAGGGGTCTAAAGGAATATATTAGCATATCAGTAATGTAATCATGCCCCAAATTATTTTGTGACTTCGGTTAGCAACAGTTGTAGTCTTTGCTACAAGTCCTAGCAGCAGCATTCGGCACAAGCTGCAGTCGGTTAAGGTTTTTTTATTTTTTTTGATCTGCAAACATCTACAAAGTTAGTTAGGGGGAGCCGACTGAAGAAGAGTAGTTGCACTATTGTTTTTGTCTAACCATGCCTCAGTTAAAAAAATAACATTAACTGTCAGTAATAATAAAATAATTAATAAATAATTATTTGTTTGCAAGAGATCTAAGATTTAACAGTGCTTTTGAATCCTCATGTTTAAGACAACATATTGCATCAGCTTCAAACAATTCTTACAATTTTAACAATACAAGGGGAATGCCTGAGCAAAGACGAATTTCGATTGAACGTTTTTCATAGCAATCACACAACTTTGGCAAGAACCTTGTGTCTTGTAGTACACACTCTTGAATTAGTTTATTTTTAATGCCTACCAATGATTGGCCTTGAAACATCAACTGTGGAGGTTGAAGGTCCTTGCTGACAACTGGTGTAAAGGCTAGGTCTTGGTCTAAGGCTTGGTCTTCATTATGTGAAAGGGAGTCCTCTTCTGAAAGTCCTTCCCCCTGAAAGACAATAAAATAACATGGAACACTGAGAAGGACGTATGGCTTCTACCTTAAATTTTCAATACACATAGAAACTACAAAATCCTCGAAATAACAGTAGCACCCTGTATCAGTGCAAAAAAGATCTGAAGCTCGTTCCATAAAGAGTGCTTAAAAAAGTCGGCATTAAAATCCTACACCTGACTTGATTTAACCTGACAAATGAGTTGGAGCTCAAAAGGTTCCATAAAGGTAAATTCAAGCTCACGCAATCAGGCTAATTCAAGACAAATTGAAGTGGTCAGGATAATGGCACGCGCATGCTATTCTTAAGCAGCCCAAGAGGTTGAATGTGGATCAAAATACAACGGCAAAAAACAACGTAAAAGAGAGAGTGGCGATGTTTACGGCCAGCATGCAGCATAATGGTTCAGTAGGTTATTAATTATTAAGATAGTAAACAACATAATTGTTTTTATCCCTAGGCATATGTGAAGTTCTTAAATTAGTTGTTGCTGTCATAGTCCTATATGCTCTAGTTTAGTGAGACTCCCGTCTAGGGCTAAACTATAAAAATAAACTCGCTTCATGGTACAGGCGTCCTCCGCATCCTTAGTGTGGAGCTAAATTTGCCTTTATGCTTACCAATGCTTGAGCTTTGATTCCCTCAGTAAAGGTGGGTGAGGCTTGGTATTTTTTTTGTGTACAGGAGCCCTGGGAACTCTCTTCCGTCTAAAAAAAAGAGCGGTAAAACACATATAAAAAGAAGTCAGCATAGAGGCATGTTATCTGATCCAACTATAAAGGAAGGAATCTGTGTCCTTTGATTTCCTAACATTAAATAACATGTAGTAGGCTAGACGGATCGGATAGCTTAGATCTATTTGATATAAATGTGTTTACCACTGCTAGCTATCTAGGCTGTATTGCTTAGGACCCAAGGAGGCACAGTGTAGAGTGTAAAGTTGTTTGAATGAGCAGTACTGGAGAAAGCTGCAAACAGAAATACCGCCAAGCAATCGGCCCGGGCACTGCACTAGTTTATGTGACCTGGCTGTGGCACAAGCCCAAGGGAGGCAAGAAATGTTAGCTAGCGATCTACCTTCTTTCCTAGGAAAATTATCCAATCAGTCTGGAGTTGGCATAAACGAGTTCTGTTCTATGGAAATGTGAAAAAGGCTGAGGAGGCATGCGTTTGTCTCACAATCAACATAATCGTTTGTATCACAATCGACCTGAACTTGACCTAAGCATACTGTGAAACGTTCGCTTGTGTTGGCGTAAGCTAGCAATGGAGGGTCATCAATACTTTTGCTGCGAAGGCCAGACGTATGCATTTTTTCTAAGAAGGGTCAACCACTATGTTGAGTAAATAGTTTTCTGTCACTGGCTTGCCATAGACATATGGCTGCAATGACGCTATTTTACCGGAACAGCCTTTATCTTGTATTATGCATGCTGGGGTGATGGGATTTAAATCGATGCACAAAATATGTAAACTCAGACATTCTGTTTAGCACGAGTTCCTGGTACCATTATAGATTGTTGTTAAAATTAAACTATCAGATGTCCCTAGAATGAACTTGTCCATGCCTTTAGCTTTGAAAATTATCCACCTCATCTGCCTCCCTTATGACACAGACTCACTAGCTGCTACTGCCCAAAACCATATTTCATATAGGGGGAAAAATATATATATTGGTTCTTGGGAGAACTCTTCTTGCAATCAGGAAAATCTATTTCCCACAACTTAGCATTATGGAACAACATATAAAATTATCTATACAACTTCTGCAACTTAATGTAAACCATCTATGAAAACACATTTACCCTTTTTCTCATGGTCTTGGCCTTGCATTTTTGGTTATGCTTCCGCAGAATTCCCATGCGCCTCCTGAGCCTATCCAACGCTGGTTTATTTCTGTAAAAAGGTTGAGATAACCACTAATTATTCAGAATCATTGTTTTCCTAATAAAGCCAGTTTTTGTTGTGCAGATACTTGCAGCAAGATGTGGGGATTCATTGGCACATGCAGCTATGTAAAAAAAGATTATAATAAGGCAGACTGCTTTATGTTATACTAATGCATAGACTGGCTACTCATGTAAATTAGATATTTCAAGTCTACCTAGCAGCAACAATTATCAAGAAGAATCTGTGAGTTAAGAATGCAATATGTAGGCTAGCTACCTGACCACATGCATACCAACATGCAGGCGTTAAAAATACAAACAGATTAGACTACTTGAAGGTGTGCGCTTCCTTGACTTCAACTAGCCTATGAAGATGGCTAAATTCGTCATAATTTCGTTATTGCTGCGACCAAACTAGACTAAGGTCACTGAATGTATATCTTAAAACCGTTTAAAAAAGTCAGATCACATTAATTTCATTGACTATCTGTGCACACAACCCATGAGTAATACAGCGTGAAAAAAATTCTTATCAGATTAGCTAATTTACAACTGGTATCATTAACTTTAGTAATTTAGCTTCCGAGGCAATTTAAATTATTTAGATAACTTAGCTTATCCAAGACAGCTAGCTAATTAGCTGGTGGGGTAACCTCAACACGAGGTTAGCCAACAATTATGGCACGGGCAGCAAACATACCAAGAAGACTAATACTTGGTGCAATGTTTGAAAATAAGTTGGTAGTTGAAAACTTACCTTTCGGTATCCATAACTTGTATAAAATAAATAATATCCACTTTTGCAGTGAGTCAAAGAGCGTCTTCTGTTAGGTAGTATAACTGATTGTAGATTGCACGCAGTACCAAAGTGAGTAGGTGCAGAAAGCGCGCGCTCAGAAATTGCTCGAGAGTCCGAAGGAGGCGGGATGAGGGGCTGTATTTTACATTTTGGGGGGAGGGGAATAGCCGAGCAGGGGACCCGGTGTGTCAGGTACATACACACTAGAGACAGGCTGCGCTGGGATCTGTATGTCATTGACGCGAAACGTATTTTTGGGGGAGGGGAATAGCCGAGCAGGGGACACAGTATGTCAGGTGTGTGTGTGTTGTTGTGTGTTAGTCAATATTATCTAATTGTCCCTGTAACTTTGACAGCCCCTAATATATAGCCTATAACATTATATGTGGGGAAATAGGCACAAGGCCAAGGTGTTAGCTAGCAATCTGCCTCCTTTCGTTTTTTATAATATTGATGAAAATAACATAATTCTATAGAATTATGTTTTTTATAAATATTATTTATCTGTGTTAATAAATTAAGACATTAAAATAGAGAAACATTGGGGTAACACTGAAAAACGAGACGTTTCTTGCTTTAGCAGTGGCAAAACACTGCATCGTGCACAGTTTATTTCTGTGTTTACACAATCCAACCCCAGCATCCATTTACTACATCACCATATAACCCCTCAAACGTCATCCCAGTGCGCAAGCCTTAAAGGCACAGGTGCTAATTGTCCCAGTGGTGGCCGCAACAGATGTCCCCCCAGAATTCACAAAAACTGGCAAAGCCAGACAAACGGGTGGCTGGATCTTCCCCTGAAATGGCTACACTAGTCTGGGGCGGTGTGCACCCCAGGAGGCCCCGCCACAGCGACTGAGCCAACCTGACAGGTTTGAGGCGGTTCAGGGAAATGTGGTCTGGCTTACCTCATGTCGACCAGGAAGGCCTTGTCCCCGGCCTCCAGGAAGTGAAAAGGCCTGTCATAGGGAGGATGCAGAGCCCCTCAGTGAGCGTCATAGCGGATGAACACAAAATCCACCGCCATTAGATCGCTAGGGACATGGGACCGAGAGAGGCCGTGCCACGGCGTGGGCACCAGTGCGAACACCTTGGCGTTGCCACCTAGCTGCTCGGCTCGTGGACCAAGGGTGCAAACTCCCTGGGAATCGCAGTGGCTGCCCGTAAACTAGCTTGGTGGAGGAGGACTGCAGGTCGTCCTGAGCCCCAGCATGACCCACGGGAACCTGTCGATCCACCAGTCATCCTGGAGGCTGGCCCAGAATGTGGCTTTCATTGAGTGGTGAAACCATGAACCATGAAGCCATTAGCTTGGGGGTGATAGGCCGTGGTGTGGTGGAGCTTTACCCAAAGGCCCTGGGCAATCGCTTTCCAGAGCTCCGACGTGAACCGGGGGCCTCTGTCATAAGATATCACACAACGGCGTAGCGCCGGCATTGCTGAAAGCGATGTCCACCAGCTGGAGCCCCGTGGTGGCCGTCCTGTAAGCCTGCACACCTGGGTCTGCAACCTGATCGACCGCCATGTGGGCGCAGTCAATCCCCAGGTGGACGGTGTTGGCGACCGCTCAGGAGAGGCAGTCGGCCACCCAGTTTTCCTCACCAGCAACATGCCGAATGTACGTAATAAACTCTGAGATGAACGCTAGCTGGCACTGCTGACGGGCAGACCATAGCTCCGAAACCTTGGTCACGGCAAAAGTGGTCCACAAACACTGCAAACGGCTGGGCTTCCAGTGGGAAATGAAAAAGTGTCTGACGGCAAGGTAAAGGGCCAGTGGCTCCCGGTCAGACGTGCTATACTTTCGCTCGGCAGGGTGAAGTTGCAGGCTGAAGAATGCGAGTGGCTGCCAGGGACCACTACTCCACTGCTCGTGCACAGCTCACACAGCATAATTGGAAGTATCAGTAGTGAGTGCGATCGACGCCCCAGGGACTGGGTGCGCCAGCATGGCCGCGATGCACAGGGCCGCCTTTGGGGCTGTGAAAGCCTCTTCCATGTCCTCGGACGAGTTGATAATATGCCTGGGGGGCTTGCACTTGAGGGCCCCGTGAAGAGGCTGCACGAGCCGTGCTGCCCGAGGAATAAAGCGATGGTAGAAGTTCACCATCCCCAAGAGTTCCTGCATGGCCCTCGTGGTGAGGGGGCTAAGAAAACCACTCACTGCTTCCACCTTCGATGGCAGCGGCACCACATCGTCCTTAGTGATACCGTGCCCGAGGAAGTCGATGGCGGAAACCCGAACTGGCATTTGGTCGGATTTATTATCAGGCCGTACTGATTGAGCCACTCAAAGAGGCTTCGCAGGTGGACCATGTGCTCGGTCCTGGAGGCACTGGCGATAAGAATATCATCCAGATAGACAAACAGGAATGGTAGGTCCCGCAGCACTGTATCCATCAGTTGTTTTCCAAGCCAAATGGCATGTGCAGGAACTCCCAAAGCGCAAATAGAGTGATTACCGCTGTCTTTTGAATGCCCTGCAGCTATACCAGCATCTGATGGTACCCGCAAACGAGGTCCACCTTTGAAAAGATAGCTCTCCCGGCCAGACAGGCGGAAAAGTCTTGAATGTGAGGAATTGGGTACTGGACAGGGACGGTAGCCTTGGTGAAATGCCTATAATCCCCACATGTGTACCAACCGCCACCAGTCTTTGGAACAATGTGGAGGGGCAAGACCCACGTGCTGCTCAACTTGTGAATGATGCATAGACGCTTCATGGTGTAGAACTCCGCCTGAGCCACTGTGAGTTTCGTCGTGCGCGGGCATAGACTGGCAGCCTTGTTGTCAGAATGTGGTGCTTCACTCTGGGCTTGGTGATGGCAGAGGAGATAACGGGCTCCATGAGGCTCGGGAACTCAGCTAGCAGGCGGGAAAACCTGTCCGCAGCCGATAGTGTGCTAGCCAACTTTGACATGCCAACACTGCTAAGCGAGCTCTCGTGAGGACCAGCACTACTTCTTAATCGTTAAGAGAGCATGGGAGCTAACTGAAAGTCTTGGCATGAATGAGCCATCGGTTCCTAACATCTACCAACAAGCTGTTAGCACATAAAAAATCTGCGCCGTTGGCGGCCATAAGGGCAGGGCCCTGTCCCTGGCCCTGAATGTCAATGGCTGTCGCTGGCAGGATGCTTACCTGAGCCTCCGTGTCACACAGAAAATGCCATCCAGAGTTGGCATCTGTAATGATCAACAGGCTACACTCCCCGCCGACACTCATGGCAGCTAGTGAGTGCACCTCCTAACCTTAGGGCCGTATGGTTTTGCCATTGGCTTTAGAAATGTCAGTCTGAAGCAGAGTGAGAAGCCTAGAGACCTCAGTGGCTTCTTTAATCTGTTCCTTGTTGGTGTATTGCGGAGTTTAGGGTTATTTGTCTAGTTCTGTGTCTGTCCGCTGGAACCCTCCCAGTGGCTTACGGGCTTGGGACACCAACCCTTGCAAGAACCACTAATGTTGCTATGTGCACACAGCCTTAGAGAGTATTTTCGGTGTCGCCCTGCACGCCCTAGGCTTTTCTCTCGCCACATTTTAATGACAAGCCATTCAATCAGAGAGAAAATAGAGCATTTGATCCCTTGAGAAACAGTCAGGCGATTAATCCAATGAAATATTATTGATGATATTTAGCTGCTTCAGCAGCAATTTAGAAATAATGTTACGGGTAGCGGTAGTATAAGCTATATTACCTGATAATAATCTGCATAATCAAATACAAAATTAAATGAACACCTCTAGGCTGAGACCAATTGGGTGGATTTAAAACCACTGTAGTTTGAAAGTTTGTCTAGCTTAAAAAGTACATTTTGTATTTAGCTTTATTTCAAGTGAGTCAAATTGAATTCATAATTTTATGGAGACAAAATGCAAATGGCCCCCACTCCTGGCTGCACTCCATATCCTCTCTGCCTGTTCTCATCATAGACTGCTACATTTATGTGTATTATTATTTTTATCATTAAGTATTTATTTATACAGGGGTAACCAACTGAAACTATGTCTATTTTACAGCAGTGCCCTGTTTAAGCCAGAATACACATAAATAACAACAATTAAACAAACAAGAATGAAGAATAAGCAAATACAATTAAAATAAACAAATAAAATGTTTTTTTAAATATAGAACAATATTTAAGTTTCAACCAAAACCAGAACTCTTCAACTCCCATATGTGCCAATACATTCTTTATGATTTTTTATACTATTTGTATAAATTTATATTTTTATAAAAATTCTAGGTATTAATAAGTATTAAGTAATACGTATTTCCACAAATGAACACTAGGGCTACACAAAATGTATACACACTGTACTGTTCCATTCATTACCACAAGGGGCACACTCTTACACACGTCCTATACACACACACACAATGGTCAGACATTCTGTGTCTAAAGAGGACCGTAACCCCATTTTAGGAAAATCATGCCAGGCATGTTAGCATGCTATTATCTATTGATTGCAATGGGTCTGCTTGTGGGGACCAGGATTTTGGTCCCCATGAGGACACCGGTCCTCCTGAGGTTGGTGTGCAGTCAGGTGTGTGTCCCCATAAGGATAGAAAAACAAGTG
>JAPMUY010003704.1:0-10623 GCA_026901105.3 Galaxias olidus
AATAGACAGACTTCATTGTCAGCCGATATCTACCAGTTCAGAAATCAGAAACCGTTACGGTGACCATGACAGGATGATAATCTAGTAATTTTAAAATGTCATGACCCTCAAAAACATGAACACAATTATTTACAGGGAAGGTAAGCCATTTTTTTTTTTAAATAGCGATGTACATCGTTCCAAAAACAAACAAGACCAAATCAAACTGTACCTTGTCTTTTGGAGGGCTGGTTGAACCTTTACATATGAGAAGTTCTCGGTAACGTTCATTCACATCCATGGACAATTTATAGAGCCCACGTAGGTTCCATTTTACCTAATAGGTTTTCACCCTGAATGGCAACACCCCCAATCAATCAATCAAGAATTGGCCAATTGCATTCTTAAAAGGGTTAGGTAACCGGATTAATGTCACCTGCTTCAGTGTATTCAGCTGTGTCTCCTGTTGACCTGATAACAACAACCTTTCTCCACTTACATATCTAGTAGGATATCAAAATCCAATATGAAAATGTAATATAAAAATGACTGTATTTGTTTTTCAGGACTACTGAAGTCACATGGCCCTCTACCTCATTTGTGCCACAAGTTGCACCAGCATGGATGGACATCCCTTCCCATCTTAATCAACATCCATCATCAGGAAGGCAACAGGAACTAGTGTTGTGTGCTGCTGTTACAGCAGAGAGTAGACACAGAGTTACTTTACTCAATATTAATATTGTATTCACAACTGTTCAGTGCATAATTTAAACCTCTGTCACAACAAATGTATATATTGCAGGAGCTGTTGCAGGAGATTGAGTCCAGATTAAGTGCTATATATGTTGGTAAAGAAACAAAGTTCAAAGGAAAGAGAATTACTCAGTCCCTATTTATATGCCCTTATTTACAGAGTCTTGGCAACACGGTGCAAGGACCAGAGTGAATATTTCATGCTCTTACTTACTCCCAGTGTCCATACACCCCAACTTTACGGTCTCAATTGCTTTATTTTACTTTATTGTCTTACTGTGAAGTTTATTTTTAATTGAGATTTTGAAATTGTATCCTACTAGTTGGTGGACACCTTGTCCTAAGTATTTCACTGTTCAGAATGACCCTGCCTTTGATAAATGAAGCACTTTGTTTTCCCATTGTTTTATAACACAACGTCAATGTTTATTGGGGAGAAAAAAGATTAGAAATAATAACATGTACAGGCATGACAGTCAAACAACAATATAAAACAACCAAATAAATACATGTCAAAGTTGTTCTCATATTTATTTATTTTTTACAGATGATAAATGAATAATTTATTCAATTTACAAACAATTGCACAATGTGTGAGTTAATACTATACTAAGTCAAAGTTGTCCATGAAAACAAATTAGAATCAGACAGCCTTCTCTCATGTGGAGATATTGCTGACCTCAACCATCATCTCCACTATACTGTATCTAAACAGTATTAAGGGCAAAACAGCACAACGAAATGTGGCGATAGGTCTGGTATCCTGAGACTAAGACAAAACAGACCATATTAACGTCTTTTGTCAAATAATCACATTCCATTTCCAAGAAACGAAACAAGTATAACCTATAAAACATACATAAACCTTTATCAATAATGCACATTTCAATATGTACAACGACAAAGACACAACCTTAGCAGCAAAAGAAAATACACTCTTGAGGTGTACAGTTTAAAAAGGAAATGTATGTGTGTGCGTGGGCCCTCCAGGAATCTTCCCCCTCTCTTGAACAGGAACACAGGATTTTTGCCAAATAAGAAAACCCAGGGTAGAGAGGTTCATTTAGTGACATCAGTGAAGGGAAAGTGTCTTAGAAGAGACTCTGTAGAAGAGTGTCACCAGGCCAGTCCAGATACACTCTTACTCTGGAGGGGCTGGAGGGGCTCACAGGTAGAACGGTCCTCACAATCAAACAGCATGTATACTGTTTTATTACTGGGACACGTTTATCATACTGGAACTAAGTTTCACGCTAAACCTCAGTGTTACTATCAGTAAAGCTAAAGTTTGGTCACATCACCCAGTGAAAACCAAGCAACATGTTATGAATCTTGATACAAATCACTCACCTCATTTATTTACATGCCACAATCTGCTATTTTACCGACCACCTTCCTGAGAGGAAAGTCACACAGAGCCTATGCAGCCATCTTGGACTTAACATTTGCTGTTTTTCTCTTCCACCAGGAAAGTCCAGTTTTCTCCCAACATGGCCCTGTAAACATGTGCAGTGCTTTCCTACATGGGGAAAAACCTCATTCTGACAATGAATTGCAGGTTTATTTTTGATTGATGCAATGCTGAGACTGGCAGCCATCTTCTTTCACCATTTCTTCTCAGTTTAGGAGCTGCACAGGGAAGTGTTGTAATGCCTTACAACCAGCAGGGGGAGACTCCATGATTTCAAACGTGTCAGTTCAGATGGTTGCAGTAAAAGGAACCACTACAGTTTGTTCTCTAATTAGTTAGAGTTAGTTTGGTATACAGTGCTGGGTTATTATGGACCATACAGTGCTGGGTTATTATGGACCATACAGTGCTGGGTTATTATGGTCCTTACGGTGCTGGGTTAGTATGGTCCATACATTGCTGGGTTATTATGATCCATACGGTGCTGGGTTAACCCTACAGCAACACATCCTACTTTCTGGGTCAAATCCTGCATTAACTAACCCTATGGATTTCTTCCTGTTTGTTTGTAACAGACTGTTGGTCATGCAGAGACTGCTGTTGGAGGGTAAACTTAGAATGAGCCTTTGCAGCTATCTCGGAGCTCTTTGCAAAGGTACTCATTGATCATATTAGGCAGGACAAACATGTTTTCAGTTTTTTTTAAATCAAGTGATAAAACAGTGAATGCTCCAAATTTGTGTTACTTACTAAACGTTTATTACTCACTGAACATCACCTTGTGTTGGTAGAAAGAGAGTAGTCAAACCCTTTTCTTGTTTATTGCCTCTGCATTGGAATCATTATCAGTTCCCTACTCACCTTTTGTAGTTTTTGAATCTTGTTTACTGTATCTTTAATTTCTACGGTTTTTACATCAACATGTAACTTTTGTTTTGGAAAGTCACTTAATGAACAAAAAAGTTTACAATACATTATAGTTTATCCCTCTTCTACATGGAATTAGATCAACACACACAAACACACATCTTACAGTGTATCCCTCTTTACATGGTATTATTGTAGAGAGAAAGGTGAGTCTAGGAAGGCCTCTGTACTGTGACAGGAGCACTGGTCCTTTTAACATTGAAGATCAACCACATCAAAGACTACAATAATTATTCATACATCAATGATATTGACATTATTGTATGTTTAATTTGATAACCTGACAGTGTGTACTTTACTAGAAGTTAACCACTGTCTGTGATTCCTCTGTAGTCTTCATCTCAGCAGTGAAAGTAACACACACTAATAGGCCACACATGAAGTAGGTGTTGCTAGTAAAAAGTGTCATGCTTCAACTCAAATTTTGATCAAAGTGCTGTTGGTTTATTGTCCTCTGTCCCTCTAGGCTATGCAGTGGTGTTGATCAACTTGTTAGGAGAAGGTAAGCAGTTGTCCAGAGTATAATGTTGTTCTTTCCTGTGACACAGCTCATAGGCAGAGGGAAGGGCGTGTGTGTGTGTGTGTGTGTGTGTGTGTGTGTGTGTGTGTCTTTAAGTCGTCATATCAGCGCTACTGCCCATCTCTGGTGAGCCTCTCTCTAACTGGAACACACACACACACACATTCTGTCTCTCTCTCTCTCTCATACGAACACACAGTCTCTCTCTCACACACACACGCTCTCTGTTTCTCCATTCTGCCTGGGACACACTCTCCTCCTCACTGTTTCTCCCCATGTATCAGTGTTTATTCAGACATTACCAGTCACAGTTAACTAGCAGGGAGGAGCTGTATCAGTGTTTTATTCAGACATCACCAGTCACAGTTAACTAGCATGGAGGAGCTGTATCAGTGTTTTATTCAGACATCACCAGTCACAGTTAACTAGCAGGGAGGAGCTGTATCAGTGTTTTATTCAGACATCACCAGTCACAGTTAACTAGCAGGGAGGAGCTGTATCAGTGTTTTATTCAGACATCACCAGTCACAGTTAACTAGCAGGGAGGAGCTGGCCTGAATCCCACACTCTTTATAATGACAGTGCACTTTTTACTTTTATTTTCATGACACAGCATTTATCAAATCACCTCCCATCCTCTCAGGGGGCCAGCACCCCATGTCTTTGCTCCCATCCCAACCCCCGGTATCCCAACTGGTGTCCCTGCTAATTCAGGAAGACAACAATCAACACAATGGATATAATGTGTTGGTCATGCAGAGACTGTTATCTTATGTTATCTTCTGTTGCTTCAACAGCAGCTGAGACCGAGTGAAAGTCAGGATGTGAGAGTGCCACCGCCTTATCCACAAGCTCAGGTTGGTGAAGGAGTGGGATGGTTATCCAGCCAGCTAGTCTAGCACAGTGCAGTGTGGTTCTCCAAAGCTTTTCACACAATGCAGTGAGACACAACACCACCGAGAGTTCCGTTTCCACTATTCCATTACGGCACTGCTGACGGCCATCTCACTGTGACTGTGACTGTCGCTCTCTGGCTCTGCTCTCACATGTTTGTTGGCTCCACCACCACGTATGGTATTATTTGGTTGAAACCCTTAGTTTCTGCACCTTCCAATACCTCCTCAAAATATTGATATACATCCATTGCATTCCTGATGATTCCTCCTATTTACACACTCGATTGTTTGGTTTAGTGTTGTTTATATATTAGTTTAATAAATTACTTGACAGTTACCTGTTGTTCTGTGTGCTCTCCGTTACACTCACCCATGCATTGCACACACACTGACACCTACACATCTTAACTGTTAGACTGGTAGTAACATACATGATGTTTGTTTTAAAGCTGGTGGGGATAGGGGGTTAGACTGGTGGTACATACATGGTGTTTGTTATAAAGCTGGTGGGGATAGGGGGTTTGACTGGTGGTAACATACATGGTGTTTCTTATGAAGCTGGTGGGGATGGGGGGTGGGACTGGTGGTAACATACATGCTGTTTGTTTGTTATAAAGCTGGTGGGGATAGGGGGTTTGACTGGTGGTAACATACATGGTGTTTCTTATGAAGCTGGTGGGGATGGGGGGTTTGACTGGTGGTAACATACATGATGTTTCTTATGAAGCTGGTGGGGATGGGGGGTTAGACTGGTGGTAACATACATGCTGTTTGTTGGTGGGGATAGGGCGTTTGTGGGTGAAGTCCTGTCTAAGGGGTGGAGTCAGAGTAGTAATAGAATAGACTCTAACCTCCTCCGTCTCTTCTCTTCCCTCCTCACCTTTCTCTCTGCCCTCCTGTAAATACTTGTGCCCTCAGATGTTGGCTTCACCATGGGAGGGGTGCTGGGTTCCAGCAGCCTGACTAAGGGTGGATCAGTTGGACTACTGAATAGAATGGTCTTTAATGTCATTATACTGCGTACAACGAGATTAAGAGCTCAGCGGAGCTGGAGCGGAAGGGTTGTGGTTGGTGGGCCTGTTGGATCTCTGTTATGGTGCTGTTTGGATCTGTGGTCCCCTGTTCTACTCAGCAGTCTGTTCCAGAGGCTAAGAGGAGGGAGAGTGAGTCTCAAGTCTTCACCACTACCATAGGGACAGAGAAACACGCTCCTAGGGAAAGGGAAAGCTAAACTGCTAGTTTAAAGTCCAGGCCCCGGCATCTTTTTGTGGTCAAGTCTCCTCCTCCCTCCTCATGGCTCAGGAGGAGAGATGATGTTGAGGAGGAGAGGAGAGGGAAGAATGTTGAGGATGAGATGAAAGCAGCTGTAGGAGAATGAGTTGGGCTGGGGGGCAAAGGGTTCTCCTCCCTTCAGTGCATGTCAACTAATAATTTCTCTGGATGTTTTGACTTGTATTGTGTTTCTATCCATCAAGTTCTTGTCAGGTGTGTTGGTATTTCTGAATGAACTGTAGTTAATCAAAGTGATGCGCTGTGAGCTGGACCCTTGTAATGTTAGTCGGGTAGGGAGCAACCTCTGACCCTGGTGGTGGCACATCTGGTCCAGAATGGGGTTCAATTCCCCACAGGGTCTGAATGCTACTGCGTGCACTAACACTAACATCACTTTGAGACATTTAATTTGGCAACATCGCACAGCATATGTGGGTCTTACTGCAGTGTAGGAGGTAAATTAGGTAATCTTTAAGGACACCTGCTGGTGGTATGAGACCATATGCCTTATAAAGTGGAGCACAATTTACATAAATTGGGTGATGCTAAAGGTTTGAAATCAAAATGTTGTAGCCATAGAAAATGGTGTGCCACAAGGTTCGGTATTAGGTCTTACATTATTTACACTTTATATTATTGATATGTGTGCCTCTGTAAAAGACTGTAAAGTACAATTCTATGCGGATGATACCATTCTTTTTTGTGTGCTCCATCCATTGAACAGGCAAACATGTCAAACCTGACAAGGGCATTTAATAGTGTACAGAAATCCCATATTAGTCCTTAATGAGTCAACAACTAAATATATGCTTTTCTCAAGGGCCAAAAAGTTAGATTACAAGGCATATAACATTGGCTCCCTTAATGGGGCCCAAATTGAGCATGTTGCAGTTTACAAATACTTGGGAATTTCCCTAGATAAAAAGTTATCATTTAAGACGCATGTGTTTGAACTCACAAAGAAGGTAACGATTAGACTTGGAGCTCTATATAAAATAAGGTCATGCGTTTCACTTGAAAATATAAAGACAGTTGTAAAATCTACTCTCTTGTTAGTCATGGATTATATTGTGTATATGGATGCAGTCCCAACTATTTTAAAGTCACTTGATGCAGTCTACCACAGTGCTTTGCATTTTGTAACGGGATAGTTTCAGACCTCATCATTGTACATTGTATACAAAAGTAGGATGGTCTTCTCTTAGTGATAGGAGAGGAAAACATTCTCTTTTTTGTTTACAAGGCACTGCTGGGCAAGTTACCTTTTTACCTTACTTCATTATTGAAACACAAATCCAGTAGTCATAGGACACGGTCACAGGACTATATATCCCTTGAAAGCTGCAAAGTGAACACAGAACTCGGTAAATCAGCATTCAGTTTTTTTGCCTCAGATAACAGGAATTTAAATTAGAGCAGTTTGTTTCTGTTGAACAATTTAAACCTTCACAGGAGGATTTGGGAGCTGAAGAGTGTTCTTGTTTTGGTTAAAACTTAAATATTGTTCTGTATATTAAATATTGTAAACTTTTGTTTTTTGATTTTGTTTTATTAATTAATTTGTATTAAAAACATTTTGTTGTCATTTATATATTCTGCCTTTAAACAGGGCACTGCTTGGAAAGAGACCTGGTCTCAGTCGGTTAACCCTGAATAAATAAATGTATTATTATAATAAAATGACTTTTTTTGGCGCCATTCAAAACACGGTTACAAGGCGCTTTACAAAAGAATAAAACCAAAAAATGTAATACAAGACCCACTAAAATCACACCGTAAAATTAACACAAATAACTACAAATTAAACTAGAAACCAAAATAAAAGGCAGCGGTTAAAAAACGAATTTGAAATTTAAATTAATTCCTATACACTTTTATAAATACCCGTAAAATGTAAACTCCCATTCATCTGTGTAGGTTTAAAAGCAAATGGCTTTGACCAATTGAGCTTCCCATGAGCCCTCTACCTGAGAAGCGCTCATCCAGAAAACACACATTTTAATCCAAGAAACTTTTATATTTATCTGAGAGGGCCAAAATTGGACACAAGTTTTTAAATGAGATTTTTACATCCTGAACATTCATGTTCTTACCAGTCAAACTATCGACAGACTTGGGAACCCAGCTTTGTCTGTCAACTTGACAGCTTATCATGACATACATACCTTTGTGTGGTATGTAAGGTTAATATGGTCAATTTACAGATTCAAGCTAAAAAGTTTAACTAGTATATTTAGATTGCGCAATAGCAAGAACATCTTGGCAGTCTTGCATTTAATGCTAATATATTGTTCATTCTTAAAAGGAACAAAGTACACCACTCCATATAGTTGAAATAACTAGCGGAGGAAAAGGTTAAAGGAGGTCATAATAATAATAATAATAATACAGAATACTTCCACACTCATTTTAGCCTGTGACCCAAAGCCATCGCACTGCACCAGTGTTTACTGGATGGGGGCATTCCCACTTGGCCTTGAATGTATGGAGGAGGATTTTGAAATTTATTCTGTATTTGATGGGAAGCCGGAGGAGAACGGGGTGATGTCAGATGGCAGGTAAAGGAGGTCAGTTTATGGGGCAGAGCGCTCAAGAACTGCTGGTCAACTAACGTGAGGTGAAAATATAAACCATTGAAGGAGCTCTTTATCCACAAGTGTTTGTCCTTTGATGTTTTTGGTGACAATACCGTAAGAACCTGAGCAGTGGAGTGTCAAGGGAGAGTAGAAGCTTTGTATATACACACACACACACTTGAGTTACCCAGCACAAACTATACATTTGACTTGAAACACGACGCCACTATAGGCAATTTGTTTTACTATTAAACACATTTATTCCAATTGCACACTAATAGGCATGTCCGAGTATAATATTATATATAATGCACACATATTCCAAAAAACAAAAAAATTCCTCTTACTGAGACTAACTTCAATAAGCAATTGAATTAGTATGCACAGAACAGCAACCCTCACAGTGTCTATAGTGAATGAGAACGGATTTAGTTAAATTTCATTTAAAATGAACTTCTCAACAGCCAATCAAATGTACAAACCACTAGGCAATACAAGCACAAAATGTAATGATTCAGACATCACTTAAGGTTAGGGATTCACATTTGGAATTCAGGCTAAAATGAGAAGCTCATCTTCAGTTGCAGAGGTTTTTGGAGCAGCATTTGACATAAGAATAAGGATTCTTCGCACATTCATACGCAGTCATGCATCGCCTGAACAGTGTATCTAGAGGAAACAGGAATTCAATTTTAAGCACAGTAGTTTGTCTGATCATTTGAGTCTTTCATAACAACCATAGTTCAAATATAACTTCTATGGGCTGAATATTTAAACTTGCAGAGTAACGCCATGATAAACGTAGAAATGTGGTGCTTTGGTAAGGTAGGCTACATACCATCTGCGTTCTTTGGGCTGTAAATGGCACAGCGATCAACGCCTCTTTCACAGTGCTCCACAGTGGGGACTAAGCAATGTCTTCGAGGAAGAACCACAGTGCAACGGTAACACTGAGGCTTTCACCTGAGAATACAACATACCTGGGTTATGAAGTATACTGGCTAAGTGCTAGGCATAGCAGATGATACATTAAAATGATCTAAATTTCTAAGTGACTTTTCGTTCCACAAAAACATCAATTGACAAGGGGCAAAACAAATGAGTTCTATATGCTGCTCATGCTAGCGATATGCGGTCACCATGAGCATTCTGCATGTCTTCTCTGCGACTGTTCAGGAAAAATAATTACAGCAAGCAAGCTGTAGAAGTAGCCAGAACCACCTCATAGGAAACCTACAGCTGCTTTAAGCAAGCATCCCATATCCAAACTTGCATGCTCTACGATGTAACAAGAATATAAACATGACTCATGCTAAAAAGTTAAAAACTTACCGTATGTAATAGAAGCCATCAGGACGATTAGAGATAAATAGACAGACTTCATTGTCAGCCGATATCTACCAGTTCGAAATCAGAAACCGTTACGGTGACCATGACAGGATGATAATCTAGTAATTTAAAATGTCATGACCTCAAAAACATGAACACAATTATTTACAGGGAAGGTAAGCCATTTTTTTTTTTAAATAGCGATGTACATCGTTCCAAAAACAAACAAGACCAAATCAAACTGTACCTTGTCTTTTGGAGGGCTGGTTGAACCTTTACATATGAGAAGTTCTCGGTAACGTTCATTCACATCCATGGACAATTTATAGAGCCCACGTAGGTTCCATTTTACCTAATAGGTTTTCACCCTGAATGGCAACACCCCCAATCAATCAATCAGAATTGGCCAATTGCATTCTTAAAAGGGTTAGGTAACCGGATTAATGTCACCTGCTTCAGTGTATTCAGCTGTGTCTCCTGTTGACCTGATAACAACAACCTTTCTCCACTTACATATCTAGTAGGATATCAAAATCCAATATGAAAATGTAATATAAAAATGACTGTATTTGTTTTTCAGGACTACTGAAGTCACATGGCCCTCTACCTCATTTGTGCCACAAGTTGCACCAGCATGGATGGACATCCCCTTCCCATCTTAATCAACATCCATCATCAGGAAGGCAACAGGAACTAGTGTTGTGTGCTGCTGTTACAGCAGAGAGTAGACACAGAGTTACTTTACTCAATATTAATATTGTATTCACAACTGTTCAGTGCATAATTTAAACCTCTGTCATAATTGATTAATATATTGCAGGAGCTGTTGCCGGAGATTGAGTCCAGAATAAATGCTACACAGTATATGTCGGCAGAAAAACAAAGTTCAAAGGAAAGAGAATTACTCAGTCCTATTTATATGCCCTTATTTACAGAGTCTTGGCAACACGGTGCAAG
>JAPMUY010003706.1:0-80000 GCA_026901105.3 Galaxias olidus
TGAATTGTTCTTTGCATTTTTACAAACATTTACTCCTGTCAATTGCCTAACATCAGTATCAGACATAAAGCAAACGTCTGTAATGTTCGAAGTTTTACTCTCAGCCACTGTTGTCGATATGTTTTCGTTGCACATCTCTTCGCTTTCCATTTTGAGTGTAGTCCCTCCTAATGACAGTCCCTTAATTAGCTTTAATAGCTATGCTTCTTCCACAATGCGTCTAGCTACAAACTTGTGCTCTCAACATGTTAGCATACATGTAGCTAATAACGTTTGTGGCATACCACATTTCTTAAGTTAAATATTATGCGAATTGGCACTTCCTAACTTTCGGAATTGTTCTGCATTTAGGTAGTTCAACCCATTGCTAATGCTTCACCGCCGAATGGTCAACGTAACTAATGATAGCCGTGGGATGGAACGTTGGGTCACATCGACTCTTGCTGATAGGATGTTTACACTGTGACGAAATAAATGACGCTCACTTAGCTCTGGATTTATAGGATTTTGTTTTAACAAATTACCAGCCAACTATTATAAGCGTTATATTTGACAACAAGCAACGTGCGGAACAGACTGAAGTGGAATTGTCAATTTGCTAAATAACTGCACCGATATACTGCAGTGTCCTTCGCGAAATCAAGCAAATGACCCTAATCGACACAGGACCACGACTGGCTCGTGCATGGTGTCATTGGTGAAAAACCAGGAAGTAGCCAAGCTATCAACGTACAAAGTTTTGGTAGCTTTAATTTTGATTAGGACTCGAGCCCAATCTATCTTAAACAGTAGGCTATATACGGCAATATATCAACCCAATGGATTGGAATGAAGACAATAACGTAAGTTAACGATTATACCCAGGCAAACCTTAGCTACATATAAAAGGTATCTGATGTAGCTGCTCTTGGCTAACTAGCTAACGTTAGCAAGTTGTCTTATTTGATGGGGTTAGCAAATAACATCCATAGTTTACTAGGTAGTACTAATACTCAGTGTCGTCTAATATTTTTCTACATCTACTCATCCAGATAGCAACATGAGCTATCAGCTCACTTGTTTATTGGCGCATGCAAATGAAATGGGTAAACGCTAGCAATTGAATGTATTTGGCACATGTGGATAATACAGCTAGATATGAAGCTTAGGTTACCTTTCGAATTGTATGCGCTTACTCGCCTTGGCTTTTATTTATGACTAACACTACCTTTAAACTTTTAACTAAAGTATTAACATATTGCATGATAACTATTATGCTTTGTATTCTATTTTGCAAATATAAGTGGGTTTTTTTGTTTGGCCGAATATATGATTTATAGTGTTGCATTTGAAACAGTGTCACAGCCACATAGGTGATAACTGTCATGGACAAACTGGACACTCACACAGCCATGGGCCTAGAGCGCAAGGATTTGGTGGAATGCACGGGCAAATGCCAACTTTTCATGGACAGTTTGGTACAAACCCTGATCAGATGTCTGACCCCACTCAACAACCAAAGAAACGACCACACATGGATGACAGCGGCAGTTGGGACATTGTCAAGGCTACACAGTAAGGCTTCTGATGCCAAACAAATGCAAGCCTGATGATCAGACATGCTCACATAAATATATACACACAGTTTAAAAAATTCAGCGTGTCAATAAATAAATATCGTAGATTAACAAAAAATGGAAAACTACAAAAAATGAAAAGTGTTTTTGCAGAATGCAGTTCAAATGACCACATATTTGGCCATAACAGACTGCCTTTGTGTTGGCTTAATTATCAAGTCTGTACTTGGGTGGGGTAGTAGCCTATATCTTACTAGTACTAAAATACGACATGCTGTAGTTTACACAAGTATGGGCTTATTTTGTTAAGTAAATGACAAGTGCAGTTGAAAAAAGAGGTGAGACGTGGAAAATACACTTATGCCTAGCTCCCTTATCTGTTGGTTTCTTTATGTGCTGTGCTTAGGAACTTTCCCCTTATGATGCTTGAATGAACTCTCACATTAATGCATCAATTCAGAACGTTTGCCTTGTCTATGAATCGACACAAGGTTTGGGATTCTGGAGCGATGTAAAGAGTTGGTGGAGGCTGGATATGACGTGAGGCAGCCAGATAAGGAAAATGTGTCTTTGCTGCACTGGGCAGCCATCAACAACCGCGCAGAGCTTGTCAAGTAAGACATGTTGGTTTTTGGTCACTGCAACTAACCACACAAGCACCGTTCACAAGTTTCTCACTAAAGTTACCACTGATTGTGCTGTGTCAAGATTTAAACCACGTAAAATGTATGTGCTTGTGACAGGAGCAGGTGCGTGAGGGTCCGATAATCTGTTTTGATGGATTATTAGGGCAAAGTCTATTTCCCCTGACACAACACTCTTAATTCCAACATGATTAATGACCATTCCTAATGATCTTTTCTAGGTATTATATTTCCAAAGGTGCGGTGGTAGACCAGTTGGGAGGAGACCTGAACTCAACTCCCCTGCATTGGGCAATAAGGTGATTACCATATTCTATGGTATGCTGTATGGGCAGCTGTTACGGCTTTGACGGTTGTCTTATACCTATCGCAAGGATATGCTTGGCAATGTCTTCCATGGATTATGTTAAGTACTATGTTAAGCTATATTAAGCTATGTTGTGGTCTTTTGGCAGGCAAGGTCACCTCTCCATGGTGATCCAGCTTCTGAGGTACGGAGCAGACCTGTCTATAGCAGATGGGGAGGGCTACCGCAGCCTACACTTAGCCATCCTCTTCCAGCATATGCCCATTGCTGCCTACCTTATGGCTAAGGGACAGGTGAGTCCCATCCTAATTCTATGTTTCAGACAAGCACATTTCAACAAATTGTTGATTCTTGAGCCTTTCTTCCCTCTCTTTGCTTTTGCAGGAGGTCGATTGTCCTGACAGCAATGGGCAAACTCCACTGATGTTGGCTGCTCAGAAAATAATTGGGTATATACCACATTTGCCTTGCAAACAGAAACACACTGAGCTTTGCATGCGTTTGCAATTTCCTTGAATGATTGTTGAGATACACAGAAATGCCAATGCAGTGACATGTGATTTCAATGATTAAGCATGCATTCAGGGCCACCTTTCACCACCGCCTGGACTCTTAGACTTTTAATTTCGTAGCTCAGCAATTGTTTGTTTATTTTTAAATGAAGTGGGATTGTAGAGAAACTCAAGGTAACTTATGCATTTCTTTTTTTTTTTTTGACAGACCAGAGCCCACTAATTTCCTGATCAAGAGTAACGCTTCTGTGAATGCGGTGGACAAGGTGAACAGGAACACTCCGCTACACTGTGCTGTTTTGGCAGGAAACGTAGACGCAGCCCATATCCTGTTGGAGGCTGGGGCCAGCGTGGATGCCGAGAACGCCAAGGTAAGCCCACAAATAGCCTGTTCTAGGCAAGTGTTGTGTTTCTTAATATTGCATGTAACACCATTAGATTTGAGTGGATTCATTCAGATGTGCTGTATGTGTATCCTCAGGGCCACACTCCCATAGACCTAGCTCACCAGGTGCAGAGTCCCCTTCTCATTCACATGCTAAACCACATGAAGCAGGAAAGGATCCGCTCCAACTCCCGCTGCCAGCGCATATTCAACAAATACAGGGTAGGGACAGCCTGAAGGTTATGAGCTCATGAAACAAAATTCTCGTTTTACAACTATTTGTTTGTTCTGCATCAGACTCCCTTTTTAATCACTCCTCGGTCTGTTGCGTTGCAGATCCTTTTGCAGTTTGTGTTCTGCGTGGCGGTGTTTGGTAGTGTGGGTGTCATAGTGGATATGAACTCAGAGTCTTGGCTTCTTAAAGGAATCCTGTTGGCCTGTGTGACCACTGTAGTCAACCTTGTGTCAAGGTGGGTATTCGCAAATATTTTTGCAGAAAAGTTCTGACAATCTATACATTGCTCATGTACTGCCCCATCTGCTGGACGGAAAATAGATTGCAGTTTGAAAGCAAGAAGGCATGTTTTACCTTTTGATTATTTTCACACGTACAGTACACATGCACTTTACCCCTGCTCGTAAATAACGATCACCACGTAATTTTCATTTGATAATTTATCATTGTGCTTGTTTCTTTGTCTACATCTGTACAGGCATTTGTCAAGTCCAGCGGTTCAGTCTCTTGTCCCGGCTACAGCGCTCATGGCATCGGTCTTCTGGATGTTGGTCACCTGGTTTCTCTGGTTCCTGCCTGATATCCGATAATACAGTGTTTAATTCAGATGAGCTGTCACAGAAAGTAATGAAGTACATCTAAATCACATGTACCAGTTCATTAAGAGAATAAGGTTATTTTTACTGCCTTTCCAATGTGACTCACGTTATACTTTTTTGTGATGCAATGACCAATGATGGTGCTTAAAGCCACATGTTATGAGCCTTAACCAGCCCTCCCCTCCACATGGTCCCAGTGCTACAATGCAGGTTCTGTTCACGCTAAATGCCACTGCTCTGCTGTACTACTACCTTCGCACATGCAGGACTGACCCAGGCTTTGTAAAGGCGACCGAAGAAGAGAAGAAAATGGTATGTTGGCCTTTGACACTGACTTGCCTTTGACACTGACTTACCTTAAGCCGCGTTATTGTAAACCTGAATTGACGGGTAGGTACTGTTGTGCTCAAACTATGTTCGTCGTTGTTATGAATACAACTTTTGACATGATCTTTTTTTGTTATTGTTAGAATGTTTTAATGCTGGCAGAAGCTGGCTGTTTGGACCCCCGGATCTTCTGCACATCTTGTATGGTAAGGCACGAGGATGAATACGTGTCCCATCCAACTAACTCTCTGAACAGCCAAAAGTGACAATGAACTGGTGTTTTTTCAGATAAAGAAACCTATGAGAACCAGTCACTGCTTTTCATGTGATGCCTGTGTGGCAAAGCAGGACCATCACTCTGTATGGACCAACTGTTGCATTGGTAAGACGGGGATGTGTTTTATTCTCTTAACGAGGGAATTGGACATATTCTCATAAAACTGCATTGTTTTAAACAGGCCAGAATTACATGAAACAAGACTAACTTTTTCCACTTGAAGTCTCAGTTGGTCAGAAATGGTGCTTTAAATCGGTGCGTTCCTCTTTTTAGGTGCTAGGAACCATCACTTCTATGTTCTGTTTCTCATTTCCTTGACCGTGTTTGGTGTTTGGATGTTCTACGGATGTCTTGTGTGTAAGTAATGACGTAAAACTATATTGCTTACGGGGTGCCAACACTAATTCCAATTAATATAAGGCGTCTTATCTATCGCGTGTGCGTGTGCGTGTGCGTGTGTGTGTGTGTGTGTGTGTGTTTTCAGACTGGTCAAAGCATTGTCCCTTGCGGTATGAGGAACAGGGGGTATGGGGCGCTCTCTCTGCCATGCTGGGCTGCTCCCCATGGGTGCTCGGAGTCTTCTGCCTGACCTTCTTCCATGTCTCCTGGGTTTCTATAACACTGGTGATTCAACTCTACCAGGTACCACCTTTATTTAGGAATTTTATGTGCCTAAATGGTAATTATTTGTTCTATTTGAAATCATTTTTGGGTAGATCTTATTTTACACCTCTCTCTTGGCATTTGGCACTGTTTTTTTGTTTTCAATTTATTAGTTTACATTGTGAAAAACATGGCCTGGTTTGATTACTTTAGTATCACTCTTATTGTGCTGGCATGGATGTACAGTGATACTATTACTATTAAAATAATTAGCTTTTGAAGATCGTAAAATACCAAGTCAGTGACCCTTCTGTTTTACTGTTATGTTACCAGATTATCTTCCTTGGACTGACTACGGCAGAAAAGATCAACCTGATGAACCATCAGAGGAAGTTCCCACAATCCTTGTCTCTCAGACAAAATCCTCACAAGTAAGTTTTGGTGGGAAAACATTTAGTGTAGAATTAACGGTGCACCTCACACACAACTAGCAGAAACAGTAGATCTCTGCTTCACAATCTCCCTCTGCCTCCTCTCTTTCTGTGTAGTTTGGGTGTGGTGCGGAACCTGATGTCATTCTTCAAGCTTCGCTGCTGTGGGCTTTTTAAGCCAGCCCTGGTTGACTGGACCCAACAGTCCTCCTCCGGCCGGGACCAGCACATGTTCGGTTTCGCTGACCAGGTCTGACCTGTATGGGTCAAGGGTCAGATGCAGTTTACACAGTCTGTGTGGTTCTGGACCAAGCTTATTTATTGTTTAGCTTTTATATTTGCCACTGTCTATGAAGACCACTATAAAGGGAAAAGCATGAATCAATATGTATCCAGTTGTTTCATTATTTGTTTTATGTACATTCTCTTTCAGCCTTATGCTTATTTACAAGATCAATGTTAATTGGGTGAAGCTGAATCTGCGCGGTTTGGTCGAAATTTTAAATGAAGCTGGTAATTTTTTTTTATAAATATGTACTCTATTTTTATCATGGTTTTTTTTTTATGAAGAGTGGTCTATGTACATTTTACACTTTTTTGTAAAAAGAGGCATGTGTTGAATGACCACTAACTTTACTATAATGTGACTATCCTCTGCCTGTAATTCAAACGTTTTTTGTTCATAGACAAACAGTGCCTATATCATATCTCAACTGTAAATATGATGCATCATCAGGGTTGACAAACATATTGTAATATACTAATGGACTTAATGCCCAAATCAGCTGCTTCAATGTGCATTTTTATATTAGTTGTTGAAGGACATAACACTTCTGGATGGTATGCAGGTTGCAAATGTGTTTCTATCATAACTGTAAACAGAACTGTAAAAACGTACTTATAATACGAACAAGTCGAACTACAAGTCTTCATCCTTGGTGTTTATCAAAGAATTTGAGAAGGAAAATGTGTCCAGTGTGTTTTGTTCCTCCAATGTGCTCATTGGGGTTTAAAGGTGAAATATGTTTTGTTATGTTGGTGTTATGTCAACCACAATAATAATTTTAAAATGTGAATTCACTCTCCTGTTTTTCACATTCTATGTGTCCCCTAGACCCTAAAACCACATTGTGTATAGATTGCAGAAAACTTAACCAATTTAATATACAGCCTTAATTATGTTTGCCAATTTGTTAACGATGTAAGACTGGAAGCTGCTGTGATAAGTGTAATAGGGATTATGATTGTTTTAATGCATTGGTAATCCCCAATGTTGTGTCATTGTAGCTGATAGCTCTGGATACTGAAATAAATGTTCGGTTTTGTACCTTTTATGCCGTACCAGTGTTTAATGAACCTCATCAAAAACCACGATTTAAAATCCTGTCCACGTTAATCCATATGAATGATAAAACTTATTTTTTTTCTTTATTTCCACGCTCTAATCAACGGTTCAATCCCATTACCATCCCATCCCAGGTATTTAATTATCAATGCTGTTTTTGTTTTTTTTTGCATTCAAGCTTTTGTGTCGCTTTTAATTAGAAAACTCTTCCACTTGGCTGCTCTGACATAATAGTTTGGGAGAGATTAATATGGTGCATTTGTTAATTAGTGTCGCCTTGTTTATTCAAATTGCACAGGCTTGTTTTTGAGGGAAGATGCAGTTCATCTTCCCTCAAAAAGAAGTTCAGAAGATTCATTATGTATTGAAAACACAGTAAGGCAATGTAAGAAAATGACTCAGCAATCAGTGTATGTCTAGAGTGACTTCCATCGAAAAAATTGCATATTTTCAAAGCAATACTGACATTACATTTAGAGTGAATTAGGGACATTGGTCTATTTTATTATGAAGGATAAAAACATTGGCCAATGTAGTAAACGGATGGCTTCATCAGAAATACAATATCTGTGATATCTCAACAACGAAGGAGTCACACAAATGTTGATACATATATCATTCAGTCATTATCCTCCACTAAGCCCATGTTTCCAAGTCCTCTTCCTTTTGGGCCAAAGTGTTTTGCATAGCAAACTGCAAAGAACACATAAAAATTGGCAACGATAAATGCATGACTCTGAATTGTTTGTATGCACGTGTGTGTGTGTGTGGGTGTGTGTGTGTATACCTTTACAATACAGTTCACCGTCCTTGTCTGTCACAGTGGCTGAGTCCAGGCCCTTACCACACATGGCACACCTAAAACAGGTTTTATGCCAGGGCTGCACAAAGGTGGTTTAGACATTGGTTTAGACACAGGTTGGCATATCCAAAGACAGAGAAACAAGTAGCTGATGATAACAGTTCTACGTAAACTATCATACCTGCCCTGCGCTCATGATCTTTTCTGCTGCATAGACAGCTTTTGAACACCGGGGGCAGTTGTCTGAACTGCCAAACTTCGGTGAGAATTTGTTAGTACTGGAGTTTGTAGATGTTGGTGGTGGCTTAGACCTAAGAGTGGACGGAAACATTGAGTAACATTACCAAATTATTAATAATAAAAAATAGAACACACACTGTCGGAATAGAACACATACTCTTTCGGTTGCAGATCTAGGTGCTCTCTATGAGGATCGGAGCTGAGGGCTCCAGCACCTTGGCCATATCCATAACCCTTTGGCCCATACTTCTTGCCGTAACAGGACTTGCAATATATTTCGGATTCATGGGCTGCAACGGTTGTACTGTCCAGTCCTTTTCTGCACGTCACTGTGTGAAACAAAGCAAAACAACTCACTCAAATATTATGCACATGCATAAATAAGGATTTTAATCTTTTTACCTTCCTTGCATCTTGCGTGTTACAAGGAAAAGTGAGAGGCCAGTAAAAGGCCCTAATCTTGACTCTGGCTTCCATCACATCTCACAACCACTCAACCACTGTCTGTCAACGTTGGCCTTTGAAGTCAGCTGATCACACTCAGTGTCTATTTCAAGACCAGAGCTGTGATTGGAAGCTGAGCAGTGAAACTGAGGATTGACTGAGGTGGAGGACCCATGCTGCCCAAGCAGACAGGAGGGCTAATTACACATGCTTTTTAGAGCTCTAATTGGTGCAATCTGTCTTTCACCGAACCACCGGGGCGAGTCTGAAATGTGATATTTGCTTTTGAGAAGGTCTTTAAAAGGGCACCACGGTTATTTGGGGCGCCCATTTAGTGTGTCGTTTATAGTATGTCTATCACTGTCATTCCCAATAGCTTCTTTCTCTACTGCGACACACTGCACCCTACTAGCACAAGGTAAAAACCTACAATAAAAATCAGATGAGCAGATATAGACTCTCAACAACTAAGGCTATTAGCCTCTCTTCTGGGGTTTGCTATGGTCTGCCAAAGACAGAACTTCATATGCTTCAACACAACTGGTTGACTTAAGCATGTGTCCTAACAAGAGAAGGTAGTCCACTCACTGCAGATGAAGCAGGTCTTGTGGAAGCTCCTTCCATTGCATTGGATCTCCTCTGCATGGTACGCTGTCTTTTCACAAGCAGCACACTTGGCACCACCACCCCAGTTTGGCATCCTCACAAAAGGGAAAGGACCTGCATGCGACCCAGTGAGGAAGGATCAAAAAGTATAGATCAACAAGCACATGTAGGGTTTTACTAAGTCCGTATAGCAAATTGACATAATTAACCATTCACTAAACATTTATTATCTATTATAATGTTGTCACTGCTTTGTATCATAGCAAAGGTAAGCACAGCTGTCTCACTAACTCATTTTCCCAATCCATTCATACCACAGATGGTCAATAATCTCATTGGACTGGCATGGGATGATAAGATTCCAGAAATAGACATTTTGAGAACAGTGGTACCACAGAGGGTAACTGAGGGTAAAAATATATTTATTGTTAATCACAAGTTTACTTTAATTAAGTTTAATTTGATAAAGTATATTTAGCATGTTTTGAAAAGCCAAACTTATTCTAGAACGTTCTAAAATATATTTTAGTAGAGTAACAGTAAAGTAACAGAATTAATTGAAAATGCATCCTTGAATTTTTTCCAAATGCATATAAGACATTGAGCTTCAGTAATATTTTAGAAAAGGACAAAATAGTGGACCTTGTTCTCTCCAGTATTGACTCAATATGTAGTTTCTACACATGTCTAAATCCACCTAAGCATTTCATACCTTTACATACCGAGGAATTTTGCCCTTGTTAGTCAGTCAAGTCCTGTGATGATGTGCTCCTTAGTCCAGCTCGCTAGTGCAGTCACCTCAACTCAGGAATGATGGGCCCTTAAATATTGCCCATATCTCTCTCATCATCCAGAGCTCTCTGATGACGCTCAAGCAAAACAATGTTCCAAAAATAAACCCAGACAAAACCGTACCCTTCTAATGCACCAGTAGGCAACTAAGCTAGGATCCTGACTTCATTATTTGTTCTGGATATATCTGAGTGGTTACCATGGAGCAGGTTCAGTGGAATAACATGGTGTGAATGTGAAAATGAGAACAGTATGAAAGGGAAAAAACATAATATAGTTGAAAGCATGCTGTATTTGTGCATTTATGCATATGGGGACCATCTTTTCAGTCCAATTACCATCCTAACAGTCAGATAAAGAACATGATATAGAATACTTAAAGATACTAAAATACTAAAAGATTGTTTAAAACAATATTATTTATTTCACATTTAATATGACATCTGAGTGGAATATAGTTCATCAAATCCATATTCTACAAATCAAACCCATATTTCCTGATTAGTCTTAGATTCCATCACATTCATCTCAGTTCATTTACAGTACATCTTTTGAAAAAGGTGCAAAACTGCTATTTTGCTTGGTTTCACTTACAAAAAATCTTTGTGTAATACTTCAATCAGACAGGGGTCTTTCAGTCATTAAATTAAGATTTACACAAAACACATGCTTAAACGTTTGAGTGACGGTCAAGGTGACATTCGTATGGCACAGAAAAAAAACAACAACTTCATATTAAACCTCACCTGACAACTACGAAATATTTTAAATTTTGAATGACTGCTTTTACTTCAAATAAACGTTAAAACCAAGAAAAAACCCAGCACCAGTATATACGTGGTATAAGTTGCACATTTTTGTACAATCTTTTAACAGACAGTACGGAGTTGTAGAAAACAGAAACAGTGTAGTATTATCCCTCTCTTTGCATCCTAAAACTCCATGGTTACATGTGTCTGTTAGGCAGTCAGCCAGGCCACTCCCGGGGTCTGAGCTAGCTGTAATGGCGTCGTGTAGGGGCGACTCTAGTCAAATGTCAACACATGCAGCTAGGAGATAAAATAAAAGATCCGATTTAAAAGAAAGCCGTTGAAAAGAGAAAAAGCACCAGACACGCCATGCCAAAATGTCACGGACAGACAGGCTGGGGGGTTTGTAAACAGGTGGTGGTGGTGGTGGAGCAGCAGTAGCCGGTCTTTAGGCCTCTTCAGTGGAAACCTCCAGCTTCCTCTGAGGAATGTAAACGGTTTGTCCGGCTATGTGCCCGCTGCTGGTTACCACCGTGGCCAGCGGGGAGAGGGAGACGGGGGTGTGGAAGAAGCTCTGCTGGGGAACACCAGTCCCTTTGGGTGTGGCCATCAACGGCTGTGGTGACAAAGAGACAGGGGACAAAAGGACGATTAGCATCCCCACCCAGACTAACACAGATTTAAACAACAAAAGACGGTGTTGACTACTCACCACAAGACATAGCAAAGAACAATGGATGTTGGTCAGTGAGTTAAAGCCTTAATCAGTGCAACATTCTCTAAGTCTAGTGAGTAACGGTGGAAGTCCCAACATATCTGACGATTCAACTCAAAAAGCAAAAGGGACTACTACACGTGTGTGAAATCACTTTCTATAGATGGATTGACGGTCTTAGTATATCTGTATAATTTTTACCTGCTGCAAACTAAAGAGGGTCAATGGCTGTAACGACTGCTGGACCGTTGCAGGAGACATGGGTTTGACAAACATCATGCCTTGCGGGTGCAGCCCTAGGTGAGCAGGCAGCGGACTGAGCAGAGAGTGGAGCCGCTCAGGGGTCTGGACTGAGGCTGGCCCACTGCCCTGACCAGGCCCAGGGATCAGGCCCAGGTTCTGTAGGGTGAAGTTGAGGATGGCGGGGCTGGGGCTGTGGGTGCGGTGGCCCTGGGCAGGGAACGGGGAGGCGCTAGGAGCTCTTTGTAGGGGTACACTGGTCGGGGTGAACTCCTGGACCAGTGGAGGTCTGGAACCTGGGAAATATCAATGGAGCAGCCACGTTTCAGTGATAAATAAAAAACAACACAATTTTACAGCGACGTGTAGGGCTGCAGCTATCAATCCTTTTAGTAATGGAATAATCAGCAGAGTACTCTATTAATCGGATAAGAAATAGTTTGGCTTTATTAAAGAGCAATAGTAAATATATCAAGATTTAAAATAAGGTCTCTTAAAATTACAAGCAATTTTTTAAAAATCGAATTATTTTTATTGCTTAAATTGCATACAGTAAGAACTGAACCAAGCTAGTGCATATAAGTGCCATATTCAATTTTGGGTTTTAAATAAAAACAATTCCACGATTAAAAAACACATAAATTACATTATTTTCACATTTTGTTTTCTGTGGTTATTTTCTCAAGCAGAACTTAAAAAACTTGGGGACCTAACTAGCCAACAAATTGATTAAAGTTCTTTACAAGCCATATATATATATATATATATATATATATATATATATATATATATATATATATATATATATATATATAAAACCATAATTAACATACATTATTTACGAGACTTCATCTCAACTAGCAATCATATTGATTTACTAATGATAACGTTACACTGTGTCGCCCTGTGGACTGGATGCTTTCTGCTGGGATGCTGAAACATTGACGTCGTGCTATTGTGGTAGGCTATGTGGTAGGCTAGTTCGGTTATACAACAGACACACTTGACAGAGTTTGAATTTGTATTCAACTTGAAATGATCCCAAACTTTGGACACTTTGTTGTTTTCTCTGGCCTGTCTCTTTTCGCCCCTCACCATTTTCTCTTTCTCCGTTTTACGATCCGCAAATCAAATCACTTCTATTCCTTCTTCTTCATGTCACGCACGTTGTGTGACACTGAAGCTCTATATATAGTTATATGGATTTCACAAAGCTTCGATGCAAACTGCTTTTTTGTAATCGAGTTAGTCGACGAATCGTCTCAGCCCTAGCTAAGTGTGCTGAAACGGGTGGGATTTGATGTTATATTTGATTATTGTTTGAGCTGCTTCTTCTCTGATATTACCTGCAGTAGGCGTGTGGTAGACATTATAAGTGGGTGTTGAAGCCTTGCTGCTTTCCTTGTTGAGGCACTGAGGGTCTTTGTAGCTGAAGAGGGACTGTTGAGAGATGGGGAACAAGTAGCCCGCTGGGACCAGAGTCTGTAAAAGACAAAATAAAACACACATTACCTACTGAACTGAATTCTATTGAATAGAGGTTGTGCACATGGGAGGTGTGATGGGAGTCACGCCAGTGTGTGCACCTCTGTGTGGTACTGTCCCTGTGTGTGGGGTGCGGCCCTGACAGGAGTCAGCCCAGACTCGCTGTCCGAGGTGGCCACCTTGTCGGCCTTCTCCAGGAAGGTTTCCACGCTCTGCTCCAGCGGCAGGTTGGCCACCCTGCTCCCCGGGGTGTTGACAAACTCGGGGTCCAAGTGGAGGGCCCGGGGGGAGGGCCGGTTGGTGAGGAGACCCCCCCGCCGGGCCTTCAGGCGGGCCTGCAGGATCTCGCACAGCTTCGGAGAGGTGTCCTACACGAGCCCAGAGGAGACACAGAGGGACGGAGAGTCAAACACGTGCAGAGCAAGAGACATACAAAAATGTATTTTCTATCATAGCAGCACAGATCAGCAGTTGAAGAGAACAGGTCAGCACAGTAAACAATAAACAATGTCCCTTTATCAGTTCTCTGTCAGTGGGCCCTTACCCTGGAGCTGGGATCCAGCCTCTTGGTCTTGGAGGGGCTGCTCTCCGTGGTTCTGTCCCCACACCCCCGTTTGGCAGCCGAGGGGCTGCTGGGCTCAGGTACTCCGGAGGCCGACTGGCTGGGGGCGGGCGACTGCAGGGGCGCCAGCGCTTCACACGGGCTCCGGCCGGTCTTGTCCTCGAAGGTCATGGAGCGTACGGCCAGGCTGGTGGGATGGGGCCTGGTCACGGGCTGTGGCCGGAGGTGGGACGAGTACAGGTAGACCGGGTAGGGTCCAGCCCCGTTGCACTGCGGCAGTAGCACAGGGATCAGGGGGGAGCATTTGGCCGGGACATAGGCCAACGTCGCTGAATGCTGGGTGGGGAACTGGGGATGAGGGATGAGGTGGACAGAGGTGGCGTGGGACTCTGTTGGTGTCGACACTGATGATGATGCTGGTGGCTGTGTGCCTTTGGCAGCATTCTCCTTTGATTGTGGAACCCTTGCCGGTGCCTCAGTACAAACAGGCTTAATGCCTTTATCCCTGTTCCAGAAACAGAACAAGAGAAAAGTTAACTCATCTATCATGGGTAGATTCAAATCAGTGACTTTGCCCCAAGACTACAATAGCACAAATAATGAATCAGGCAGAACTCACCTCGATTGATGATCAAGCTGGATCTTACAAATGGTTGCTAGTTGGGCCATTTTGCTATTATCTAATTCATTGTTTGATGAATCATCTGCACAAAAAGGAAAGGGCAAGTTAATAATTTAAAGGAAATGACTAAACTTAAAAAGCATTTCTCTAAGGGAAAATAAGCCACTCACTGAGGATGTATTTAACCGGACTGGTGGGGGCTGAGTTGATCTTTCGGCGGTCTTCTTGGATGCTCTTGGCCAGCTTGATGAGGGAGGGGTGTCTGGTGAAGCTGCGCTTAGCACCGGGAGAGGAGAAGAGGTTTTTGGCACAGTTGTCTATGGAGGCCCGGGACTCCATTACCCTCTGGGTGGCGGACGAAACAGTGGCGGACAAAATGTCTGAAACAGAGGATGCTCAATTGAGTACCGGACAGACCAATAATTTGATGGATACACTGGATGCGGGAAAATGCAATCCAACACTTGGTCAAAAAGTACTGATGTAGATGAACGATGCATAATTAGATAGGATTTGGACTATTTGGTTACCTTCAGGTTTGGGAAAGTCCTCAGGACCAATCCATTCAAAGGCTGGCTTCCTCCCCCTCTCCTCCGTTACATGGACTTTCTCTATTAGCTTCAGACTCCGCAACACGTTTGCTATGTCATACAGCCGGCGCACTTTGGCTATAATCACAAAAAACAAACCAATAAATAACAGACAATGGTGCTATTTACCAATAAAATAAATATGACATTGTCTCAGCACGGCAATGTTCGACGTCAAACTTACTCTTGAACTTGTTCTTGTCCTGATTGGCCACATGGTCTTCTCCAATGAGGATCCTGGCAGCCACTTCCAGATTAACTACCCGAGGCGAAGACACGAGGAAGAGCATGACAAACTTCTGGCTCATTACCCTCAGAGACTTGTCTTTTCGACTGTTGACAGACGCTGGCCAGAGAAAATGGATATATTAGGTACTACATCTTAAAACTGTGTATACCCACTTTAGAAAGGACATGTTCTTATTTTGAAGTTGTGATATGGAATGGAAAATACTTGTTTGATCCCAAGGGAAATTGTCATGTATCTGATATTATGACATGATACATGATCGAAACACAACATGAAACAAGAAACACCACTTTCTCACCTGCTCTAAACTCCACTCCTGGGATCTCCACAAAGGACATTTCTTTTTGACCCGGCTCTCCTCTGTCCACCGCCTCTTCGTTCTCCTTCTCTTCTACATCGAAGTAGAACTCGCGGTCCCGGTAGCGCTGGCGGATCTCTATCATTTGCTGTCCATACCGGTGCTCCTCGCCAACCTGTCTCAGTGTAGTCAGAGTCTGGGGTAGCTTAGCACGGCCATGCCAAATGTAGCAGTTCTTGGCTAGACGGCTAACCATGTGTAGGCTCTCCAGCACGTTCATGATGTCGTAAATGCGCCTGCGCTCCACATCTGCTCGGACATAATTAAAACACGAGTGAGTTAAAAGAAACAGATCCAGAATCGCATTGCAACTTAGCTCAATTTGAGTAAAATACATCTGGCAAAAAGTGAATTTGACATGGGAAATAGTTTTGGACATACTCAGTTCTGTGGCCACGTCATCCAAACTGATAGTATTGTGGAGGGCGGGGTTGGGGTAATCTGGGTAGCGAGCAAGGAACTTGTGACACAGCAAACCCAGACTCTTCTCTTTCCTACTGATCTGTTTCTCTGCCTCATCCCCCAGCTCAGGGTCCTGACGTTACATGAGGAAGAGCATTCAAGAACACAATACATTTGGGACAACTTGACCAGCGAGTTTGATTATGCAATTGAGATGTTTTACCTGTGTGGAGTTAGAGGGATACTCTCTTTCAGGGTTGCCGACCGATAATTCCTTCTCTCTGTTCCTGATCTCCGGGCTGGCTGCACTGATTAACATTTTGAGGTTAGAGGTTGGAGTCCACGGCTCACCAGCTCCTACTTCCTTTCCTTTCGTAGGGGTTGTAAGGGGGGCCATGTTTAACGGGTTGTCCACAGATAATGTGCAGTGGCTGGGCGTTTTCCTTGGGGTTTTTATTAGAACCTGTGGTGCTGCAAAGACATCCACCTATTGAACAAACAATATGCAGGTCAATATAGTTAGCAAGCAGCTTTTTGAAACTG
This sequence comes from Galaxias olidus, assembly GCA_026901105.3. Lineage (NCBI taxonomy): Eukaryota > Metazoa > Chordata > Actinopteri > Galaxiiformes > Galaxiidae > Galaxias > Galaxias olidus. The sequence continues at coordinate 16,622 of JAPMUY010003706.1, forward strand.
TTAGTCACAGATGTAATATAATGTTATTACAAAAGATTGGTGCCTGGGGAAAGCACAATTTTCTAATAGACACCATAAAAGATAAACAACTCCATTTGAACAATACATAATCTTTTGCTTTGTACTACTGAAAAAGCTTGATCATAGATCAGGGTAGAATAGTTTGATCAATGTTATTAAAATGGTTAGTGTTGACGTGTTAATACATTGTTTGCAAGGTTTGCCTTTTAAATGTAGTTGATTGACATACCCTGGTTGAACAAATAGTCAACTTTTTAATTCCTTGTTAGATTTTATATTATTGTTACCTTGTGATTAGTGTTGGTATGAGATATATCGCTGACGTTTAGAGATTCGATTGCTGTACTCGACATTTTCCACCTAGACAAAAAGATAGGGTTTTAAGGTGGTGTAATGTAAAGCCTAACGTTATTCATAAATTGGCTACCAATAACTAATAATATTACATTGTTTCACTTAAACAAAACTGTAGCAAAGGATTACCTGTAATGTAAATCTCAGCCTAGTCAAATGTGATATCTGAATCAAAAGCTTGGCTAACCTTAGGTGTGCTGCAGCTAGTAGAGTGAACAGGCATTACGGACAGTGTTGCTACCCGGTTTGCACATACAGCCTAGTCAGACAGTTTTGCTAGCTTAAAACAAGCCTAGTTAAGTAGTTAATATTATAATTTTTTTTACAAAACATGCCAGAGTAGCATAGGGTAACTTAACTTTACCTTTTCTTAACCGCATTATACTTGCTGGGTGATAACATTGTGACAAACTTCTACTAACAAATCAATCATGTACCCATTGACTGATTAACAATGTAGGTACCTGAGGACTTGGATCGCTAACAACTTCATAAAAAAGATCTAATCAAAAATCCAAATGATCAAACTTTCGTTTGGCGGTAACTGACATCAATTCTGTCGAATCATTGACTACAACGGCTTCAAGGAAGCGCCCACTTTATCCCAACGTAACCAATAGGAACTAAGCAAAAGATGACCAACAGGAAATACAGAAACTGTCCCGCGCAGGTAAATATTTTTTGAAATCCTGGCGCGGAATGTCCGAGACAGCAATGTGCCTTGCATTCCATTAGACATGAGAAGCTAGATAAGTTCCCAAAACGAATTGACGTTACTTACAAATAGGATCCATGAACAAATGTTAAACTTAGTCAGACAGAAGTTTGTACTTTACCAAATACTTTGGCTAGAATATCAATCAAGGAGCGCGCGGGTCTGTGTCAATACACCCCATGATGTCACCGCCTTTTCGCTATAAAATACTACTGAAACACTACTCTATAACTTACTTAACTAGGAATTATAGGATAACAACATTGGGTACATTAACTGAATGATACTCTTTCTATTCAGTTCGCGACCTAAAAGTAGTTGGCAATATTATGACAAACAACTGCAAGTAAGCCATTTACGTTCAGTTAGCCAAAGGCAAAATCGCGCGTGCTAAATTATACGGAAGGTAAAGTAAAGATAACGCAAAGTTGTTAGCGCCCAATCGAGTCTAGGATTAAGACCATACATTTCTACACACTTGTAAAGTCCGTTGTATTGGACTCTATATCTATTAATTGTTAGCAAGAGGAAATAGAACGTACCATAAGTATTAGGACACGTCGATTTCACTGGGCCCCGCTCAAAATCTCACTTCCATAGCCAGGAATTGGAAAAGGGAACTGGCCAAAGCGAATGATAAAGCCAGTCAATACTGACTACTGAGTATCGACTTCAAGATAAAATCGTAGTGTGAAATTCCTTGGACAACTTAATAGGAGACAAACTATAACAAATTCGCTAACGTTAAAGTCCCCACTTGTGTTAGATACTCTGCCTACTTTAAAGTAGCTGAAACTTATCCAACTTAATTTAACACTGACCGGCCCATTTGTCCCGCGTAGAACTACACATATAGCGCGCTAACACAATTCGACTCCACAACCCCCACCCTCTTTTTGACAGCCAACCATAGAACAGAACAAATAGGGACAGGCGTGGCTGCACCTCTACTGGTCTGGAAGGACTTTGTCACCAACGTATCAAATACAAAATAGTTTGCATGCTAATGTGTTATTGAGATTTTGTTTTCTAATTCTGATAGTTGTTGGTATATTTTTGTTTGGAATGTATTTATTTGCAAGTACACTTTTTGCATTAACACGTTTTAATGCTAGAAACAAGAAGAAGATCACATTTTTATCACTAGATGGCAACAAAACCATTCTCGCTTGCAGTCTCCATGGAAACAGACGAGCGCTCAGGAAAGGCTGGGGGAGAATACACTTGGAGAGCGGGGCAGTGACGTAATGTCATCGATTGAGGAGAGAGTGGGACCTTGCTGAGCCTCACTCAGCCTAGGCAAAGAAGCGGCTTGCATGCACTGCCTGCCTGCTGAAGATAGCGGCATGCACGAAGAGCGAAATCATCGTCTTTGGGGTAAATCACTGTTTTTGTAGGGTGGGGTGAGTATCATTCTTGTTTTCTAAAATTGTTGATTGTCATTGTATTCGTGCAATTATTGGCAGTTACATCAGTCTTTTTTGTGTGAAATTATACTATTGCTATCGAAGTATTTTTCCAGCACCTGCAGCGACTACAGAAATCTTGTCACGGATTCCTTATTCCATGGAAACCTTGCCGATGACTAACTTTCGCATGTCATTGTGCAATGTAATATTTCGTTTTTGAAATTCTTTCCGATAACATTTAAATCGATAATTTAAAAAGTAGCCTAACTACTTCTGCTGCAGATAACGACTGCGATAGTGTTTTGCAAAAAGAAGTCAAAAGTATTTAAATACAATCCAAATATTTTAGATTTCTGCCAGCATTGTAATCTACACACCACACTTGTAGCCAGCTGGGCTGTGCAGACTAGATGCAATTCGAATGTTAGATTTACCCCTTCAAACTGTTTAAGGTAATATTTAATATGTTATTTCGATTTTATATAATTTTGACAGTGGTCACAAGCTCGGTTTTGCATCTGTCACACACTATACATATATGTCTAACTCATACTTTCTTTTTCAGGTTCAATGTAGACGGTCATGGATTTTCAACAGGATCATTGTGTTCAACCTTTCATAGTATCACTTTGCAATTGACTTTTTGTGTACTGGAGTGTTTGGGAAACTGAGTTCCCTCATGTGATTTTAGAATGGGAGACCACTTTTCTTTGGAGAGTATGACAGTCACATGTGGAATTACATATCCATATGATTTGTGATGGCTCCTGAAGTACTGCTCATCATGGTCCCAGTTATCCTAGAATTTGTTTCTCTACCCTGATGACCAGCCCAGGCTAGCCACTGTGGCCAGAAACTGCAGTCATAAAATATGAAGAAGCATGACTGATTGAGCTAGCTAGACTGAGGATGTATCCCCACAATATATATAGCTTTGGTGATGTTAGCCTTTGACCCTTAAACAAAGTAACAGATTGATAACAGTTTTGGATGAGAGACTCAGAAGGGTTGAAGGACTTAGAATAGGTATTTTTCTTTGTTTTTTGGGGGATCGGTTATTTGGCTGGATACATCATCATAAAATACGTTGTAGTGGATATTGTGGACGAAGAACAGAAGTAGGAACCTATGGGAAGATGGAAGCAGGAGCGGAGGCGAGTCCACAACAACCCCAGAGGAGGAAGCCTGTGATGCATGGCTTGGAAGATCAAAAAAGGGTGAGTCTACCACGGTGCATCATCAATCCCTAAGTCCTCTGTCCAACTAAATGGTGGTGTTTTGATGTTGATTTTTTCCTCTTTTGGTTATTGTAGTTCCTGTAGAATGAAGATAACTGATTAAAGGTGATTAAATGTCCTTAGACTAAGGGCAAGAAATTCTAACACATTTAATAACAGAACAGTTAAGATGTTATGGTACAAAATAATAGTTTTTGGGCTCAATTAAAGTATTCTAGCTTTGCCAGACACACACTTTTTTTTGATGTCGTTACTGATCCTTGAAGCTGTGAAACTATACAGATCTGCTTGCTTATACTACATCTCCAGTCACTCCTGTTCAGTATGTACTCCGACATGCTTTGATTTATGATTGGCTATCACACGCTATGGCCTACTATTGGCTGTCCCACACCATCTGGTTCCATTGTGTGGTATCAGGTGCAGCCAGGGTCTTAATTGACTCCTGTCCATGAATGTTTCTTGAGTGCATTGAAATGCATGTGCGCAACCAAAGGGCTGTAACAAAAAGGGCAGTACATACAACCCATGCTATTGGGAATGTGGCCTTGTTTAATGTGAAATTAAGGACAGTTGCTACTACTTTGAGCCACTACATATGAATTGGAATGTTTCCAGAAAATGCTTTCATGTTGGAACTGAATTAAGAAGAATTTTCATACCTTTGGTATGTTCGATTGGATTTGATTACAAAGTAAATGTCAAATAACGCCTACTTGCTGTTGAAAGAAAAATATTCACGCCAAGCTTATACATGGTTTCCTATATTTGGTTCGCACTGTGTGAGGACAGCATTTATCTTACTTTGTGTCAAGTATAATTCTTTACCTTTATTTGGAGACATACCACGTTGTTGCTCCACTTGGGCTATTAAATGCTGAATTAATGGTACTAAGGCTTTATATCCCATGCAGTGCTTGGCCTAGAACTGGCCAGGTCAGGTTGAAATGGAATAAGGCTTTACGAAGCCAAGAAGATATTTGTTTCCAAAATTGAACCACTCAGATTTACTCTATACCACAGGGAGGCTTTTCCAAAGACTGTGAGTTGACTAGGTTTCTCTCTGTTCTATTTCTGCACCATGGCTCTTGGTAATGTTTTTGATCAGGTGTTTGGAACTGATCACCTGGGATTTCCAGAGCATGAATATTAATTGATAGAACAGGAATCCCAGCTGCTGTTTTCGCATTTTCAAGCCAGACATCTGATTCTCTCTTAGCATGCTAAGCTTCACAACGAGCACAACACATTGGCACAATGAACAACTCTGTTAGTGTCAAGAGAGCACACATTCAAATATTAATTCAAGACATAATGCCAAATGAACAAGATTCTTTAATCACTTTAATTTGAAGATATATGCATATCTTATATGTTATACATGTATTATATTATTGTTACCAAGGTAAAGCCACTCCTTTTCTGAATTTGGTAGGTGTGTTTTTGTCTGTAAATGCCTGGTAGAGTAAGAACATGTCTCATTCAGACTGAAACCAATATGGTTCCGTCTCAGCCACAGGCCTGGCGACATCATCAGAGCGAGACGAGGTGAGGCACTTTGTTCTCTTTGGGGAGGAAAGGTAGACTGGAATCCTGCTAGAGTAAGCCAAAGCTCAGTGTGTCTGTCAATGGACATCAGGGATCTTAAGTAAATAGAAGGCTCTAAGGTGGTAATGTGGATGTGGGGTCCCATTGTTTGTGAATTACTTCAGGTTCCCCGTGCAGCACGCTTCAGTGTTCCCCTCAATTACCTGGTCTGTGTGAGCTGTAGATCCTGCACCAGATCGGCTACTTCATCTTGTTTGATGAAATTGGATTTTGTTCCCTTAGTAGATCTAATCTCACACATGTGTAGCCCCCTCCATAATAATGTTCTTTGAATAGCGATCGTTGGTCTACCTGGCACAGCAGTGAGTGCATTAACTTAGCATCCACAAGCATTGTTTAGAATGGTCTGTTGTACTGTAGAGTTGAATGAAAGACCTTCCCAGTTTTTGTGATTTTGTATTTGTAAAAAAATAAATATATACATATTTAAAAATGATAAACATGATTATTTAATATATAGTCAAGCATTCAGAAACAGTGTTTTTTTAGTAGAATTGAGTGTCTTGGGTGTTGTTTTCTGCCTGGCGATTGTGGACCTGGCGTTACCATTTCTTAGCAAATGCCAAATGAAATGATTTATTTGTTTAATCCCGAAAAACGGCTTGTACATTGGGCAACTGCTCTGTCAGCTCTGCTATGAATCTTGGAACTGTCATTCTCCTGCAGCCATGTAACTCTTCTGGACTTCGTCTCTTGTTACAGTGAGTCTCATATGCAGAGGTCTAAAAAAGCAGGTTCAAATGCCTGCTTGAGCCCCATGTTTAGATAGTGGGGCCGGGTTCATTGGAAAGCTGTCACAAGAGATGTTTACTGATCTGTATATTACAAGGTTTAAAAGTACATTGGCATTACAGCACCTTAAGCTGCTTGCTTCACATGTTATTTTCAACAGAGAACTGTAAGAAGTGTTTCAGGTTAAATGACACAGTTCCCTTGTATTACATTCTGACCTCACACCAGGATTCTGCGGACACAGTTTGATTTACAGCACATATTTTACACAGAGGCCAAAAGACCAGACTGTGTTGATTTTGGTTCCCTGACAAAAGTAAAGCTCAACTCAACGAATTAAGCATCTCTCAGTCCTGCTACAGTTTCAAAGATTTGGTTGGGGAACAAAATGCACAGTTTAGTCCATCGATGGGCGTAGAAAAACTGAAATGTAAGGCTCCAGAGTCTACATTTGCGTCTGGCAAACCGACATATACCCCACAACACATTACATTTCATTATAGTAGTTGGGCAACTTGCATGTTTTGTATTTAAAATGAGTAGGTAAAGAAAACAACTAATCAGGTTGTAAAACAAGCGAATACCCATCACAATTTCAAAGCTAAAAGCTGTGCTTTTATTGCTCATGTTATTTGTGCACAAAAATAGCCAATAGTTTGTTCTGAAGAAGTGTGTTTTCAAATTGCGGGGAAAGCTGGGCGACAATAATTGGTTTCCTGTTGTTGAACCAGGTCATTCAGTTTTCGATTACATGGAAGGTGTCTGCTTTTGAACCATCAAGAACGCATTATGCTCTATTAGTCTGAAAAATAATATAAATATCAAAATATTTTTTGACCAAACCCTGACAGAGGTTAAGGAAGGGTTAACAAGATGTCTAACTGTGTCAAAAGAAATTGGTTAGCAAGGATTAACTCCATATGTCCAATTATGTGTATTACTGCAGAGCCACTTCTGCTCTTCTCTGTAGAACAATGCTGTGCCTATTATGAAGTGTTGAGATGGTCTGTGTTTTTTTTGTTTTGTTCTTCCTCTAGAAGTCTAGATAATGAGGTTCTGGTTGTGATTGTGTGTTTGTTACTTGCTGTCTGCTCTGCTCTGATCCTCTAATAACCATCTAATGAGCTAAGAGGTGGGGATGGGAGGGAATGTCTACGTGTTTCTGTTTATTCATTTCAAATGATGTCCCTATTAATATACACCTAAGGCCTGGCCTGTGTGTCAAGCCATTTCTTGCACACAGTTCAGCAGAGCAAGCAAGGCTACTTGTGCATACAAATGGAGGCCCCAGATAATGAATGATGCAGCAGCCTATTGTTCATTTGATATATATAAAAGAAACACAGCTTACATTTGAATGAAAGCTGGAATATAATAAATCTCGTTCATATATCAGGCACAAAGATATTTTTTACCATCAGGACACAGTTCTACTGTTTCCACTGTTTTCCCCTGTGAGGTTGAACCAGGGGCTCCTTGCACACACATGGCCAAGGTCACCACGGCCATTTTCTCCATGGGCTGCCAAACTGTTCTTCCACCGCAACATCTGTGCTAAGGACCGCTCCGATCACAGCAGACACTGACTCATTATCATTCACTTACTGTAGCGACGCAGACAGCCAAGTCACGCCACTCTCTCCCTCTGTGTACTACTAAGGGATGTATCACTGCCGGTAAATTATGTTCACCATTTGGACAGGGCCCTGCGGTGATTTGCTGTTTGCATCCAGATCAGATTTGAGTGATGCCCTGTCTCTCTGCTCTTCACGTGAATTGATGGAAGGCTGCATTGTTGACGCCCGATTTCAACCCCAGGTTGAGGCAGGCATTAGACGCAGTAATCAGCGCCTTGATTTGTCCCCTTCCGATAAACTCAACTGTGCTTTGGCCCTCTGTACCGTTGGCCTGTTGCCCAGGAAAGCCCAGAGTCGAGAGGACCATGATTTGTCGCCGACAGGGTTTGAGGGATTGTGACTGTGAGTGCTAACAGCCCTACACTGCCGATATCTGAAACGAACTAAATTTAACCAGGGAGGTAGGATGGCTCAATGACCAAAATAAAGTGCTGTGCATTTATTTACTGGCTACTGTAGAAGCCTTTGTTTTATCATTCTACGTTCTAGGCCTCTGCCCTCCCTCCCCCCCCACCCCAGGGCAATAGGGCTAGTAAGAAAGTGGAGAGAATATTGTATCTGCCCGGTCAGTTCTTTGTCTGATTTATGCTTTAAATGGACACTCAGGTTTCTTAAACTTGCTCTAGATTTTTCCCAGCGTTTTGTCAATATGGCAAGGACCTCAGGATTTGGGCTTAACCGGCAGCATTAATGCCTAGGCAGCTGCGAGAAAGATTCATTTTGGTGAGGGGCTGTGTTTGCCCAGCCATGCAGCACTGACGAGCACTGGGAGTCAGGGCTTTAGATTGGGGGATCAGAGGGTGGAGGTGGGATCGGAGCTGGAGCGGGGGGTTGGGAATGATGCTCCAGTCAGGATGCTGCCTGGCCCCTCGGAGCCATCTGTCCGTTCCCCTCTCTTGGAGCCCTGAGGGAGGTTGAAGGACAGGTGGCAGGGGCTGGTGGGATGTCCGGGGCCTAGGGTATGGGGCCACACCATTGGCTCAGTGGCCCTCCATAGGCCATCCTGTTTGACAGGAAGGACTATCTGCTGTTTTACAGGAAGGACACAGTTCCGACTGTCCGGGACATTTGGAGCTCTGTGAAATATTACCCCAGTGAGAGCTGCACACTTCATCTTCAAACAGGCAACAAGGGATTCGTGCTCTACTTGACCGATGGCAAGTTAGGGTTATAATTCCTTAAAGGAAGTGCTTCATAGGAATAAAGCTAGATATGCGTAGACCGTCATTTTTTAAGGCACATACAGAGTAAATAACTGCTGTGGTGTGTAGTACACCCAGCAGGGTGTGTGAGGGTCCTGCACACAGTGTTGTAATCCTTGGTCCGGGGGTCAATGGGCAGGCTCTGCTGCGGTCTGGATCAGGGGAGCTGGACTTGGTGGAGAACAGGTGCTCGGGCTCACTCCTGTTGTGCTGGGATTTCCTCTCTGCCCCACACCACGTGTTTGCCCCACAGAACCAATTCTCTCTCTCTCTCTCTCTCTCTCTCTCTCTCTCTCTCTCTCGCACTTGCTCTCGCTTACTCTCTCTCTTGCTCTCTCCCTTGCTCTCTCTCTCTCTCTCTCTCCCTCTCTCTCTCACTCTCTCTCTCTCTCTCGCTCTTACCATTTACAGCAGGTGGCTGAGAATGAAATGAGAATCAGCTCTATTTGTTCTCACATCAGGTCCTTAGAGAGTGTCAGGGCTCTGGTTGACCTGCAGCCCATCTCCATGAAAGACGAATGCTTAAGTTGATGCTGAGAACAATAAAAAACAATGGTTGATATAATTGACAACTACATGCATTGCCAGTGTTTTCTATACGGATCTATGAAGCTTGATTTTCTTTGTTTCCTTTCTCTCGCCTGTAGGAACATGTCCATTATTTAGTAACTCCTGTTATTTTGCCGTGAAATATGACAGCAGGATAAAGAATGGATGCACATCACCTGTAAGGACAGCCCGAGGCGTGTTCAGGGTGTGCAGAGGATAAGTGGATTCTGTAAATATCACCAGATAAGAGTGTACCTGAGAGTGACACGGTTAGCCAGGTAGCGTGTGTGTCACTGGTGGAGTGTGAACATGTGGCTGCACCACACCACAGGGGAACGCACCTCTCCACATCTAAACCTATAATAGGCTGTCCTAAAAGCCTCAGCCCACTTTTCCTTGTGTCCCGAGGAGATAGCCCTGTTATCTCCTGGACGCACTGTGTGTGTGTGTGTGTGTGTGTGTGCGTGTGTGTGTGTGTGTGTGGAGGAAGACAGAGACACAGTCTTAGCTAGTCTGCAGTCTAGTGTCTCCAGCCTACTTTCTCCCCTCCCTGTTCTCTCATCTTTTTTTTCGGAGGAATGCAGCAGCAATTCAATTTTACACTTGATGAATTTTCCCAGCGATAAGGAGGGATAAGGACCAGCTCTGAAAGTGTTTTTTTCATTAGTTCCTGGGAGCCTGGAGCCGGAGGTGCTCCATGGCCTTACTGCCACCCCACCCGCCATCCCCCCCCCTCCCCCCCCCCCCTCCCCCGCCTCCGTTAGCCACCCCCCTGGTGTAAATCCGCCACATGTGAAGAGGAATCCTAATCACCAAGGTAGCAGACAGGGGCTTCAGACAATGAGGACTGGAGGAGCAGGGAGAGGCTCCATGTTAATATGACCGCTGTGCTCTAGGAAATGGGCCTGCCCCATGGAAAATAGCCAAATACTACCACTTGGCTTAAGGTAATCTGGGTACAGAATCACTACACTTTCCTCAGGGCACATGAAGGTGTGAGTTTTTGCCCTCGTATTCTATGTTGCTGAACTGCAAATGGCTACATGTTTTTTTTGTTTTTTTTGTTGCCAGCACATAAAATCCTCTATAGATTTTTCAGTTCTGGAGCGGTACATACATTGATCGTTCCCCAGGTTGACTCATAAATCCGGAGTGTTTCTTTTTCACTTTCATCGAACGCTTGCTTTTCCACCTTACCTACTCATCGCCATCACCAAGCACATTCCATCCTCCAAAAAACCCCACACTGCTCCGGCTTTCAATAAAGAAAAGTCAATGCTTGTCATATATAAAGAAAACAAACCAATCCCTCTGTTTGATAAACCTATTAAACGTGTAAAATTATAGAGAACCATCCAGCTGTATAGGCATCTACTAGGTTCCGCTTTCATCACGCTGAATGAATAATCATCTGTTCCCGGCATAGATTTCACATGTGCCTTTTCTCACCCGGTAAGCTGCTGAAAATGAGGCGATGAATCAGAGAATGATTTCCTGTCTCCTCTCGCCTGCCCTCCTCTAGCCCTCTCCCTACCCCCTGCCCTACTGCAGCACTCTGAGCCCAGGTACACCCTGCTCTGCATCTCAATGCAGTCCTTAACTTGCCCCCGTCAGAGGCTGGGGTAGTGCTGTTGCTGCTAGTGTAGGGCCAGCACTAGCCTACGCACAGCTAAGGGACTTCCGAACGGTGCAGTAGCCTACGCAAAGGCACGTGATGCTGCTCATCCCCAAGGGACCATGTTTGAACTATTTAGAGTCCAGGAGGCTGCCTCTGCGACGTGATAGGCTGAACGTGCGCTGTAATTGAGCCATTTGAATCCTGGGAGAGTAATTGTGTTGCTGTTACAACAGATGGTTTTCATGTGGTACCGCCTAAAGCAAGAACATAATCAATGCAGATGAATGACAGCTGTGCCGACAGACAGGTCATGTAATATCACTGGAGGAGGGAAGATGTTGCTCGCTGCATAGTGAAGATAACAGCGAACACATCTGGGTTTGTCACTGAAAATACGTGCCAAGGAAGGTTTTTCCCAACCTCTTCATATATAAAATATGATATTATTAGTCCTGTGTGTAACCTGTATAAAGGTCAAACTTAATGTATTAAACAGTGGTGGGAATACTAAAGTGTTTTTTTTTTCCTCTCCCTACCAAAAAGCAAAGCTTTTTGTTTGAGGTAAAACAAGGTCATTTACTAGGGGTTAAGTGAGGCTAGGTCAAGAGGTGTCCAACTTCTGCTGGTCGGTTCTTTTGGAAAGCTGGGTAGATCCTATGACATCATGTCTTAGCTTCTCGACAATGCCCTCAATGACCGGAGAGAGAGATGTCCCAAGAGGGAGAGTGGGTCAGAGCAAGCAGGGCTGCTCCCATTCCCACATCCTAGTTAATTACTAGCAAATACCCTGACACACTCACACACTCACACACCCACACCCTCTCACACACACTCAAAGACACACTCAGACACACCAGCAGCAGCACTTTATCAGGATCACCACTATTTCACCACAGTGTTTCTACCCCCTACCCGGCCACCCTTCCCATAATGACCCCCACTCTCATATCACTTACACACATAATCAATAGACTCGCTTTCCTGTTATTGATCCAGGGAGGGTGTATACACAGCTGGCGGTCCAAGACTATATTCCTCTTGGTTGGGGTCGAGGACCCAGCAAAGCCCCCTTGAGCTCCAACACCTGGTTCTCTCTTTTTACGACATGATGAGACTCACTGAACATAGCATTGATCTTGGGCCTGAAGGATAGCCTGATTATTAGGCTATTATCTCATATAAATGGAAAAACGTAGTATTAGTCTATATTAGATTGTTCTCTTTCATTTGACCACATAAAGGATTGTATGACTGTCAACCACATTGTAAGCCCTCCCACCTCTCCCTCTTAGCACAGATATATTCTGAAACCAAAGTGTATTTTGATTATATCCCAAATAAATAATATTGTCATCAGTGGTTTAAATAATAAATTATTGATTGACTAAATACATATGTATATTTTAAATATTGTTAATAGATTCATTTAAGTCAATATAAGTTGTTGTTTATTTTTAATCACTGGTAACGTTGATTTAGATGCACGTTAAGATTATGATCTGTTTATAATATTAGTTAAAATAGTCATCCAATGCTATCAAAGAGTGCTAGGCTCACCAAGGATTCTGGGAGTGAGAAATGTATAAATTAGTTCAGTATGTCTGTCAGTATGATATGACAAAACTATGAATATTTGGTGTTTCTTTAGTAATGCTCCCCATGCTAAGGTGGTTAAGAGCCCTTTTTTTGTGCCACAGTAGGGTGGCAGGTTGTATTCTGCCCAACTGTATTTCCGGGTGCCCACCGAGTGCCAGATGACTCCGATGAGAGTTATGACTGTAATGAGAGGAGGCCCGTTCCAAAGTGACCTGGGAATTCAATTACCCTCAATTGGACCTTTTCCCCACGGTTATATTATCCTCTGTCAGAGCCAATCAGTATAATCAAATCCAATATTACGTAATCTACTTGTCTTTGATTGATACACATTGAATGGCCTCGCTACCTTGGCACAGGCTAATAGGCTTTACCATTTTGCCTCAGAGGAGAGGGCCTATTCTCGGTAGGTTCCGGCAGGTCGTTCTCCTCTCCCACAGCAGCATGGACTACTCAAGGTTAATACAGAATCACAACATTACCATGTTCGAGATAATAGAAATGGTTTCAACCTTTGGGGAACTGTCACTCCTAAAGCTGGGGTCAGGCTGGGTGTTTAGTGGTTGGAATTGAATTTGTGGATTCTGAGGTAACGTCACTGAGTGCCGCCAACACAGTCTTACACACCGCTGACAAGTGAAATCCCTGGATTTCTCTCCCTCCCCTCTCTTCCTACCTATTTATCGATTCAGCCCCTTCTTTTTGTTACTCTGTCATAGAGTTATGAAATGAGTTCAAAAGGTCTTCGTGATCTAGAGAGCTGGTGGGTTAACAGCACCCCACTTGACGATGGTGGATTGGATACCATAATAATAGTCCTGGAATCATCGTTGCCTGAAGGCTTTGACTTGTGTGAGGCTTTTTCTGTGTGCTGCGCCAAGGTCTTTTCAGACTGGGCGCTTAAGAGTGTTGCCTCAGGTAAAGAGCTTGTGTAGGAGGAAGTAGGCATGTTTCCCTGTGTTCTTTCCAGAAATAAATTCGGCAAAGAAAAAAAATATATTCCGAGAGAAATCTGTCCAGGGCTGTGTTTTAGAGTGTAGTTTGTGCAGCACAGCTAGCCCTGCAGTCAAATTTCTGTCTATTTCATTATTGTTTGGTTAGCGTTGAGGTAGCGGTTCCCCTGCCTGCTTCTACAGTGCTGCTGGCTCTGGCTGGGCTAGCGTCCCTCTGTTGATGTTCCGGCGCTGCTCACCAGGTCACAGGCTAAATGGATTCCCTCATGTTCTCTTTGGTGCTTCACTTCACATCAGCCGGTTACAATAGGCCCTGACACGCCCAAATTGGAAAACAAGACCAGTCCCTTCCCCTTTATGGACACACACACACACGCGCACACACACACGCACCTTAGGGTGGTAATTTCCATCATTTTTGAACGTAGAAGTGCTTGTGTAAGCACAAAGGCAAGGGTCATTCTACATGAGGCTCAAGGACAACGCAGTAATGTAATCTTAGCTGTTAATAGGCCTCTGAGGCGGGTCTGATAGCTTAAGAATGGGAGTGCACTGTAACCTGATTCAACACTGCCCACCTACACACAACACACACACACACACACACACACACACACACACACACACACACACACACACACACACACGTGCACACACACATGACCCAGTAAACACAATGTTTTATCCATAATCTGTGGTATCTGTCCAACACAAAGCTATCTAAGCGATCTCACTATCATCTCAGTAGTAATCTCTTTGTGTTTGGGGTTAGAGAGTCTGCCGTGTGCTTGGCGGAGTGCGTTGGAGATAGAGATTGAGAGAGAGAGATTATGAGTCTGTGTGGCAGCTTGTTGTTGGTCCAGCTGAACAGTGATCACAGTCAGTCTGGATCGATGAGGAGCGGATAGCGGGTCTAATCAATACCCATCAGAGCTCTGGTGATCAAATATTCATCCAGGAAGAGGGGAGCTAACCCACACAGCCTGCCCGTCTGTCTGTCTATCAATCTGCCCGCCTGTCTGTCTGCCTGTCTGTCTATGAGTCTGCTCGCCTGCCTGTCTGCTATCTATCAGTCTGCCCACCTGCCTGTCTGTCTGCCTGTTGGTCAGTCCATCAGTCTGCCTGCATGTTGGCGTCCTTATGTCCGCTTTGGCTCCTGCTCCTCATTTGAAATGCACCTCGGGGATCCTTCCGATGCCCCCACTCTTTTTCATTAAGATTAGAGGCCTGGCTGAAGCCCTCTGTGTGTGTGTGTGCGTGCGGAACGGCCATGGTTCCCGGTCCACACGCCGGCTAATCCGGCTCCGACGCCATCTATCAAAAACACGCCGACACGTTGAAACGAATCCCAGAAAATACGTTCGTTTTCCTTATTAAAGATCCATGCTAATTGAATGTAAACACATGTTAATTTATTGGCTGTGTGGAAGCCGTCCCTCCTCCCGTGCTCCTCGGCCGCGGTGGGGAAAACGCTAAGCGCGCTCCGACACCTGCAGACGGAGAGGAGGAGGAACGCTGAGGGAGATGAGCTAACGGCCGTGTTGTTCTCCGCGTGCTCCAGTGGCTGGAGTGCTGTGGAGTTGTCTGGATCAGGGGTTAGTTTGCTGCGTGCGTTTCCCCTCCCATTGAGCTCCTCCTCACAGTGGCTTGGCGATGGCACGCAGCGCCTCCCTCCCCGCTCCCTGGCTCAGCAAGCTGAGGAGCCGGCAAAGGGAGAGCTGAGGGGGGAGAGAGGGAGGTGCCGGAGGGTGTAGGGGAGGAAGAGGAGGAGGAGGAGGAGGAAGGGGGTCTGTAAGAGACCCCCTGTAGCCAGGCTGATAAGGGAAGCGATAGCATGCTCCGACAGCCAACAGAGGGAGGCTGGGATGCAGCTGGATACGGTGTGGAGGAGGAGATAAGAGTCAGACACAGGGACACAGTGTGTGTATCACGGGAGTGTCTGCGGCCGCCGCCTCACGTTTGGGTCTGTGGAGCCCGGGGAGGAGCGCCGCAGGGGTCACCTTCAAGCCTCTGTCTCTCTCTCTCTCTCTCTCTCCCTGTCTCTCCCTCTCTCTCTCTCTCTCCCTCGCTCCCTCTCTCTCTCTGCCTGCAGCAGTACTTGTCAGTGTCCAGTCTGGACGCTACTTTGTGCCCCTCGTCCTCTCCCATCCCCCCCCCCCCCCCCATTTTGCTGACTGTTGGTGAGTCACCGTCGTTCTCGGGGAGGGATTTGCTGTGCTTCAGTCCTCTCTGTAACAACATGGAGACTCGACGTGCAACTATTTCCAACCTCTCTACTCTCTATTTTCGTTCCTTCCTCTTCCTCCGTCTCTGCACATGGGGCGGGGAGTTCAGGATCTCGCCCCGACACCTCTCTCTGAGAGGTCTCTCACCCCCCCCCTCCTCCTCGTTCCGCTCCTGTCGTTTTGAAGTAAAGGTTTTGAGCACGCTCTGATGTGCCATGAAAAGGGGACCTGGGCGCTGTTTGTGGTTCTATCAAAAGGGGGGCTGTTTCAGAAGGTAATCTGGAGCCTTCCGTCAGCCCGAGACCTGTGTGGATTGTTTCACTCTCTAGTCCTCACAGGTGCAGTGTGTGCTTGCTCCAGCTGGAACACTTATCTGCTCCCTTGTTTCACGTCAGCCAAAGCCAAAGATGGAGCCCAGCAAAAGCAACCAAACGCTTTGTTCATCACTCCTCTCCGGTCCCAGCTGATAGAATGTCTGTCTCGGTTCTTCTTAGAGGAGGCTGTTTAGTGTCTGTTAGGGACGCTCTATCAAGGTCAAGCCTCAGTTGTGCTGCAGATGCCAAAAAATAAAGATGTCTCTTCCTCCCAAAATGCAAATGATGCAGTCTGGGTGTTTGCGGATCCTAATTTGAGCTTCAACAAGCACTTTTCACTCGGGGTGAACACAGACACTGGGTAAGGAAGCCTCCGGGCAATGTGTTAGTGCCATCTTTTTATTTTACTTGGATCATTGCGGTATTCAGAGCCAGAGGAGAAGGAGGAGGAGGTGTGTGGGGGGGTTGTGTATGCTCTAGTTAAAGGAAAACTGTGTGTATCCATGTGTGTGCGTGTGTGTGCGTGCGTGCGTGTGTGTGTGTGACATACAGAGAAAAAAAGCTCATTTATCACAACGTGTTCCGGAACGTTCCGGAGGTCAGCTCCCTGTCCAAGTGTTCCCTAATGAAGAACCCTCCCCAGCCAATGAGAGCCTTTCCTCCAGTGAAGCGGCTCCAACGGCGAGCCAATCAAATGGATCACCTTCAGCGGAGCGACGGGCAGAATTGATGAGGGGAGTAAGTCCTTCTGAAAGATCACCATAAGCTGCCTGGGATAAGGCGATGTGGCGCGCGCCTGGAAACAGCCAGCGCCGTGGAAATGGATTGGAGCCTTAACAACATCCCCCCATCGAGGGGCCGTGATAACAGCCCTATAGTGGAAGGCAAGGAGGCCGGCCTCATTGAGATGCAGCGTGAAATCTCCACGGCTCTCTAAGGCAACGTGATAATGTAAAACATGAGAGACTCCCAGGCGGTCTGCCGCTGGACAGCTTTATATATTACCGCCGGAGCCGTGTAACAGCAGCCCATTGTCCCCGCCGGCCAGCTGTTCCTCCGTATCTCCGATGGAGCTCACACAGCTCGCCAGGTCTGCTCGGATTTGTCCTTGTTCGGCCGAACTTATCTCCCGCTCCCCGCTCAGACTATTGTGAGGCTAACAAGGGCATTTACGTTCTCCGAGACGTGGTTTGTTCCCGAAGAAACCTCGGTGTGCTTCCCCTTTCTGCCTGCTGCTTTGCAGACCTAGCTTAGCTTTCGGGGGCCCATTGCACGCGTCGATGGAGGGGGTGCGCTCAGCCTGTGCAAGTGGGAGCACCGTGTGAAGCAAACGTTGCTTGCTAGCAGCCTTGTACAGGACAGGTCTCTAATGTATGTGTGAGGTTTGTCTTCAGCGGGGGCGAGGG
This sequence comes from Galaxias olidus, assembly GCA_026901105.3. Taxonomy (NCBI): domain Eukaryota; kingdom Metazoa; phylum Chordata; class Actinopteri; order Galaxiiformes; family Galaxiidae; genus Galaxias; species Galaxias olidus. The sequence continues at coordinate 34,199 of JAPMUY010003706.1, forward strand.
GGGGGGGGGGGGGTTTGCGTCTCACCCTGATGATATCGACTCCGTGGCTGAGGCACTGTCGCATGCCGATGATGTATGAGACAGAGAAAAGCGTTCATCATCGCCCCGGGCAGATTACTCCTCCATCCTGGGACACATCTCTCCCTCCATCATTCCCCGTGCGCCTCTCCCTCCTCCGCTTCCGCCTCCTCCTCCGCCTCCTCCTCTTCCTCCTCCTCCTCCTCCACAGCCAATGCACTCTGTCTCGTTCAGACTGCTGCTGGGCTACAGGCTGCATCTCTTTCTTTCTCTCTCTCTCTGTCTATATCTGTCCCTCCCTCAGTGCCTGGGTTTTACAGACATCACACAGTGGGTCCGGTCGCTTTGTGTACACGTCAGCGTTGGAGAGGAGATGGTGTCCGGGGATCGGAGGACTCTGTTTGGCAGAACGGGCTGTGACACCGCTGAGGGGTCTATCTGGTGGACACAGGGTTGTGTCCGACTGACACACTGGGACAAGACAGAACACACACACACAGACACACACACACACACACACGAGTACTATGTCAGCAGTCCTCTCTAGTTTGGGTCATAGGTCAGTATTTATGGTGTTGACCCCCCCCCCGCCCACACACACACACGTGGGTGTGTGTTTTCCAGGCCTGTGTTTTTTACTATTCAGCCCCAGCGGCCCCTCCACCACAGCCCAGCTCTCCACTTAGCCTTCCACCTCAGCCACATTCAGCCAAACCAGCTGTTGTGAATATTAATGGCGGTGTTAAAATTCCCCATATTCACCTCGCCGCCGCGCAGGACTCCTCCACAGATAAGCGAGTAAATGGATATGTAAATAAGAGGGGCGAGGTGAATGGAGGCTGGGGCGACAGGGCCGTGAATAGTGCCGGCGGAGAATTGATTTCTGCCCCTCCGCTTCTTTTTGCACTGCTCCGGGAATAGTTATGAACCCAGGGAGCTGTGTGTGAGGTGTGTCCCCTCGGTTTGTGTGTGTGTGTGTGTGTGTGTGTGTGTGTGTGTGTGTGTGTGTGTGTGTGTGTGTTGTCGACTCACGGTCCCTTATGAATCCCGATGAGTTGTAAACTCTGAAACAAACCGTTGTGTGTGTGTGTGTGTTTGTGTGTGTGTAATTGAGCTAGATTGAGGGCATCAGTCGTCTCTCAGCCTTGTTTCAATTTAACGGCGTCTCATCTAAACCAAATAGCTTTTCCTCACTGGCGGAGTTTGGCTGAAACAAAGTGTGTGAGTGTCAGCGCGCAGACCGTGTGATAAAGAGGGGGGGGGGCGCGGGGGGGTCTGTGACAGGTCAGGGCGGGGTGAGAGGAAACACTGGAGCGGAGACGCCGACAGACTGTTGGTGAAGACGACGGGCTAATTGGAGAAAGCAAGGAGTGAAAATGAGGTGAGGAAGATAAAAAGGGGAGGTGTGACGAGCCAACAAGGACCACGGGGGGGGGGGCTGAGAAACGGAGGGAGGGAGCGAGAGAGGGCGAGAGAGCGGACGGAGAGGTGCAGAGCGGAGGAAAGTGGGCCAGAGCTGGGTGGCCACTTTTTTGCTACGTGATCGAGTATGGCACAGCCTCTGCAGGAAGTCTGCACACACAGTTTCTTTTACAAATGGCTTTTATTTGGCTGCTTAATTGCACCTCACTTTACGCGTTCACAGGGCCTAGGCTGTGTCTTACTTGAAAATGTTCCCACTCTGGGTGGATCTAGTTGTTTTTGGCCGACCCCCCGCTGGGCTCGCTGCTAGTTGTGTAGCGCTAGGCATGGGGGAGGGGCGGTGTGTGACGGAGTGCAGCACATCCTGCAGGTGTTTCAGTGGAGGCGCTGTGAAGCCGGATGACAAGGTGTGTGCTATTGATGTGGCGCCACACTGCTTCTGCAAGCAATGCAGTGTCCCTCTCTGTTTTATACCTCCCTCTACCTCTGCCTCTCTCTCGCTCCCTCCCTCCCTCTCCCTCTGTCTCTCTCTCTCTCTCTCTCTCTCTCTCTCTCTCTCTCTCTCTCTCTCTCTCTTGGTCTCTTTCTCTCTGATTCTGTTTCTGTCTTTCTCTCTCTCTCTCTGTTTTACTCCATCTGCTAGTTTCTCCCTCTCCCTTCCTCTCCCTCCCTCTCTCAGTCTGTCTCTATCTCTTCGTTTGTCTCTCTCTCCCTCTCTCCTCCCTCCGTGCTGTGCGAGGGTGTGGCGGGGAGAATGTAAATGGATGTAAATTCTCCCTGGTGTCGCAGGGAGACGCGGGGCTGAGGGCGCGACGCTGGATTGACAGATAGCAGCGTGCTGGCAGAGCGGAGCTGGAGCCGGAGCCGGTGTCGGGGCAGGCTTCTGATCGCCTCCTCTCTCCGCTCGCCTCGGAACAAAGGCTCGTTGATAGGGAACGCTCTCTGTCTGTGCCCTACGTCGTCAGCCCGATCGGAGCCTCCCGTCGAGGTGGTTTGCGTGACGCGATGTCGTGTGCGTGTGCGTGTGTGCGTGTGTTTGTGCATATCGTCTATCCCCGGATCATCCATCATGTTGACTTGGTGCTCCCCCTGGACACAGTCCTATTCTAATGAATACCAAACCAGTCCTTATCATTCTCTCTCTCTCTCTCTCTCTCTCTCTCTCTCTCTCTCTCTCTCTCTCTCTCTCTCTCTCTCTGTGTATGTTGTCTCCTGTTCCTCTGCAATGCAGTCCGTCCCCCCCCCCAGTCTCTCATCTCCAGATTCTCCCCTCGTCTCTCTCTGTGATTCGACACTAGCCAGAGGGACTTGTGTGAAGAGGTTTCCGTCTCACATTGATTTTCCGTGACCCCGCGGCTGGGCGAGACACTCCAGTCCCCCTCACCAACCGGGACGCTGCACTCCTCCAGTAATTGCATAATGGCTCCGGCCCCTCAGCCGTTCTGGCTCACAGTGGGCCCCTCGCGGTGTCTCGGCGGGGGCCGACCCAGACACCTGCACCGGGTGTGTAGTCGTCCTGCAGGGTATCACAGAACACTCACACTCACCCACACCCACACACACCCACACATGCGTGCGTGCGTGTGCGTGTGTGTGTGTGTGTATGTGTGTGTGTGTGTGTGTGTGTGTGTCTGCGTGTCTGCGGGAGTTCCGGGTGAAACCGTCGTTGTCCTTCCATGTGCTCCGTTCAGCCTCAGCGACCTCCGACTCCGCACAGTGGAACCACTAACCACTGTCCACCGAACCAACACCCCAACCACATACTAGCACACTGTAGTTAGGAACAAAGAAAGCCCAACGTGTGAGCCTAAACCACGCAGTTCTCTGTCTCCCCCCCGCCCCCTCTCACCTCCTTATCCTCTCCCCCTCTCCCGCTCCCCCAGAGTAATCCCTTTGGACTCAGACAGTGCAGCCTCTGCAGAATGTCAAGCCACTGGCCGTGCCATCTCACTGGGCCTCTCCGGAGCGAGGGGAGAGAGGGGAGCGAGGGGAGAGAGCGATAAGGAAGAAGAATGGAAGAATGGACGGGGAGGGAGATTTGTGGCGAGGAGGCCCCGGCGTGGGGAGGTGGAGAGGAGACAATGGGGAAGGAGTAGGAGACGGGGAGTGAACCGTGATCTAAGGAGAGGTCTTCATCACCTCCTCTTCCTCGGCCGACGGGTTGTTTTTCTTCGTCTTCTTCCTTCCTTCCTTTTTCCGGCTCCCTAAATGGAGGTCGGGGCAAGTTAACGAGCATCGATCCCCGCGTTTAGACCCTATGTTAATCAGAGGCGTGGCCTTGCGCTGCAGGGACATCGACACACACACACGCACACACACACGCACACACACACACTGACGGACTCCCGATAAGCAGTCAACTCGTCTTTTCCTCACTCTCTCTCTCTCTCTCTCTCTCTCTCTCTCTCTCTTTCTCTCTCTCCCAATCCCCCCCATCTCTCTCTATCAGCGCGTCGTGACTGAGGGAGATTAAACACCTCAGACCTGAATGCAGTGCAGAGAGAGAGAGAGAGAGAGAGAGAGAGAAAGAGAGAGTCTGAGGCAAGGCTGGATAAATTGGGAAATCATTAAACCCAACACCGACGGGAGCCTCTCGTTCTCCCTCCCTCCCTCTCTCTTTTCTCACAGCCCAGAGCACCTCGGCCCCGCCATTTGTTTCTCTTCATCCGTCTGTTCGTCTATCAGGGTCTCTCTAAGTGAGTGCGTGAGCGTGGGCGAGTGTTTGTGGATGTCGTGGAGCCGGCCGGTTGGAAGCGTTTGCCCCCAGCGACACCCTGAGCGGTGAATTCTGGCCCCAGGACAGAGGGCTCGTCGGCGGGCGGTCTGCGGACTCCCTCCCCAAGCCACTCGGAAGTTCCTGTTTTTTATTTTTTATTTTATTTTATATACAGCCACGTCCATACGAGAGAATAACGGGACGTGGAAGAAGAACCCACGGGGGAGGCAGAGGGAGGGAATCGTGTCGTAGAGCGGGAGAGACGATGATGAGGTGGGGAGGGGGAGGGGAGGCGGAGATGGACGAACAGGTGACGGCCTCTTGACAGGGAGGCCCCCGCGCGTGTCTCATTCACTCCAGGCGGAGGGGAGTCTCTTTGAAGATGCAGGCCTCGTATTCTCTCAGCCCTCCCTGTCATTCTTCTCTCTCTCCTTCTCTCTCTCTCTCTCTCTCTCTCTATCTCTCTCTCTCTCTTCCTCCTTCCTCACAGTGGGCGCTCGTGGCCGAACGCGTCGATCTAATAAGCGTGGCAAATTTTGCTGGTTTCAATTCGCCAACGCGTGTCCACGTTTGCACGTGTGCGCGGCCCCGGGTTCCGCTGGCGACGTCGAGCGCGGCGTCTCTTTCGATTTCTCCCGGCGGCCCCGTGGGGGGGGGTTAGGCCTCGTCGAGCCTCGTCTGAGCGGCCGTCTGAACGCGGCGCACAACGTTCCGCACTCGCTCCCGCCTTATTATCCCGGCGCTGTGGATACGGCAGGTGGACAGATTACTTTCTGCTGATGGATGCCGGCGCACTCTCCATACGCCGAGACAGCCCGGAGAGGGGCCCATACCTCTCAGTGTGAGGAGGAGTAGCTCCCACTCACTCTCCTACGCACAGTACACACACACACACACACACACACGTGCCTTGGGTATCGGCATATGTTTCTGTGTTGGCAGGGCTTGTGTAGCTGCCTTGTAGTCGGCTGGCTTTTCCCTGACCAGTAAAAATGATTGTCATCCCCCAGTGTGGCTCGTCTCCTCCGGCCTGTGGGCGTATTGACTGTCTGCTAGGGGAGGCGGATGGCGCTCATAAACTATTCAAAGGAGGAGGGCAGCGTCTGTGTCAGCCCCTAAAACCCGGTGACACGCCGCATCGAACCCGGGCTTTTATCACCCCTGTGGAGGAGCGCTGGAGTGGCAGCATTGATCCCCAGGTTTGTTTTACGTCCTGCATTACGGCTCGCACACTCATCCACCTTCACCGGGAAAAAAGCTTCTCTCCAACCCAGGGTCCCCCGCCCCCCTCAATGTTCAATACTCTGTCGTTTCAGGTCCCATAGTGTTAAGTCTAGCCTAGCGACGCCGGGCGCTGTCTCGGAGCGCGGAGCTGATAAATGAGAGGGGCCGCGCCGCGGCGCCATGCACTGGGTCCGCCTCGCTGTTGTAGAGGAGGGGCGAATGGATCGTGGATGAATGGAGCAGGATTGGGAAGCCAGCCAGCGGTGCCAGCGCCCGGCATCCTGGAAACCTCATCCTCTTTATGAATAATGAAACGCCGCTCGTAAAAAAAAAAAAAAAAAGAGAAAATAAAAAACCTCTGGCCTCACTCACGTTCTGGCAGGAGGCCCGCGACTTTATTTATTTATTTATGAAGTCATTCCTTTTTATTTGGCTCCCTTCCCCGACAGGGGAGGCTGGTAGCCATTGTCCTGCTACCAAGGTCGTCATTTTCTTTTCATCTCCTGTTGCGCCGCTCGGGTGTTGCTAGGAGAAATGGAAGAAATGGAACTATTTTGTGTTTTCAATTACGTCTCCGCTTGGAGCCACCGCACGATCACAGTGGAATAATGCAGGTGTGTGTGCGGGCAACGCAATTAAGTGTTTCCGTTTGGGAAACAATAAATTGATAAGCTGCTCCCTTTTGCAGCCGTTCCCCGCCCGTGGCCACACAAACGGTTGGGTTGGCTTAGCTTGAGTGACTGAAACGTGACCGGAGCCTTTGAGTGGCATTGGGCAGGTTCCATTTCCTGTGTGGACTGTGACCACGAAACACGTTAAATAAATGCTACTGAGCCTCTTCCACCACTGTGGCAGTGGGGACGTCTCCTGCCTGTCTGAAGGAGATAGTCTGCTGTCTGTTGGGGAGACAGTCTGGTCTGAGCTGGGAGATCAGACAGGGCTGCCTCTGCCAACCAACGACGCCCAGGCAGACCAGACAAAGACACACACACAAAGAGAGAGAGAGAGAGAGAGAGAGAGAGAGAGAGAGAGAGAGAGAGAGAGAGAGAGAGAGAGAGAGAGAGAGAGAGAGAGAGAGAGAGAGAGAGAGAGAGAGAGAGAGAGAGAGAGAGAGAGAGAGAGAGAGAGAGAGAGAGAGAGAGAGACGCAGAAACAACAAAAAACGACTCTAACCTATACGAGTGCAGACGGAGGGGTTTCGGGAGGAATGAAAGCATGGGAACGTGGAAAGGAGAGAACGTTGAGCCGGTATCCCGGCCGAGGGATGCCGCGGTGTTGCGGTCGGAGACGGGGCTGATGGGGAGGTGGTAAAATGTCAGGCTGGGTGAATGTCAGGGGGCCGGGGCACGTCACCAGGGATTTGGCGTGAAAGGCAGGCCTGTGTGGGTTTCATCAGCGTGTGTGTGTGTGAGCGAGCCAGGCGATGCGCTCCCTGTTTGGGCGCTCATCAAATGTTAATAGCGGTTACAGCTGAGCGAGGGTCAGCCATACAGAGATTCTGGGAGCGTGACTCCTGGTCCGTGCACCTTTTAATTAAAACACAAGAGCACCCAGACTCTCACAGCTCTGTCTCTTTATCTCACACACACACACACACACACACACACACACACACACACACACACACACAGACGGGTTTGGCTGGCAACACACACACGCATGGATTTGCAGCCGCTCCCCGCCTTGTGACGTCCCGCTCCCTCTGCCCCCCCCACCCCCCTTTCTGACTGTCTCGTCACATTAATCGTCTGTTTAACCCATGGAGGGACAACACGTCGCGGTGCCCAGCTGTGTGGGTCCACGCTGTGTGCCAGCTGTGTGGCTGTGGGCCGCGGCGGCCTGCCGTGTGACTCTCTGTCTCCTCTGACCCGCTGCCGACGCACCCCGGGGGCTTTGTAGAGCGTGTGACCCATCTTGGTGTCAAACTGTGAGACTCCCCTAGATTGGCTGTTTGTCTTGTGCCTCGGAGCAGGGAAGATGTAATATGCGTTCTTGTGTGTGTGTGGGTGTGCGTGTGTTTGTTCGTGCTGGCTTCAGACGGAGCAGGTGATTCACCTCGGGGAGCAGTAAAAGGTACAGCAACCTGTCGGCGTTGATTTCAGTGTGGGTATTAAGGCTCCCTGTTTTATTATGGCTTCATATTAGCACGCACCGTCACTCCGCGCTCTCTGCACTCCGCCACACATTCCTGACGTGTGTGCAGTACAAGCACTCCAACACCCGCTTGGGAATTCTCGGCGAAGCAAAAATATTCCAGACCGCCAACACCAAAACAGAACGCGCACACAGAAAGAATAATTGGAGTCGGGTCGAGTTGCAGAAAATTGGAGGCAGCTAAGACACAGGGAGAGAGAGAGAGGGGGTGAGAGAGAGAAAGAGAGAGGGAGAGGTGTTTTCTTTCACTGATTTAAGTAGGAGAGTCTCCCGGGCCACACATGAGTGTTTAATCTGCAGTATAAACAGGCTGGGTCTCTATTGGGCAGCCTCACAGTAACACTGTCATCTCTACTAATGTCACTTTCCCTCTCGTTAGCCTGCGTCCCCCCGTCCCCCCCTTCACCTTCCACCCACCTCTCCATTTCTCTTTCTGTCTCTCTGTTTCACTCTTTCTCTCTCTCTGTCTCCCAAGTTCAGTCTAGCTCGATTCACGTAGAGGCTTGTGCTTTTAATAACCGGGGGCCCATGGGCAGGTGTGCAGTGCGTGTGTGCGGGCGTGCGTTTGTGTGTGTGTGTGTGTGTGTGTGTGTGTGTGTGTGTGGCGTTCCTACCTGCCCGTGCATGCTGGGGATTGTGTAAGTCAGCACCAGCCTCTCCCCCGCTGCGTCCTGAGACGGTTTACACACTACCGGTTCCCCGAGACGGGTCGGTGCTCCCAGCAGAAACCACGACGCCCCCCCGACCCGTCTTCCCCTAACATCCATCATCAGCGTGGGGCGGGGCGGGGCGGGGCGCTCATGGCCTTCCATCGCAGAGCTCTCCCTTACCCTCTCTTCTGACGTCCTCCCTGATGCCTCCCCCCCCTCCTCCCCCGGACAGAGAAAACCCTCATTAACTATGACAGGCGAGCGTCCCAGAGGGAGCATTCGATTTAAGGTGGGGGGAGGAGCGACGAGGGGTGTGTTGAGGCGGCGGGGTGAGATGAGTTCGTGGAGGGGGGGGGGCAGCTGACGACTCACGAGGTGGCGCTCTCACGGAGAGGGGAGCAGAAACAGGAGGAAGAAGGGGGGGGAGGAGGAGGAGGAGGGGGAGAGGAGGAGACACTGGGGGGTTAGGCTTCTAAGACCGTCGGTTAGAGCCTGCTTGATAGTCTAATAGACGGGGGTACGTACACACACACACACAGCAGAGCAGAGCTGTGTGGTAAACAGATGCAGGTTGTCAGTCTGCTGTCACACAGATAAGGCTGTCTCAGCACCCCCTTCACAACCTCTGCTCTCCTCGCCTCCATTCTGCTTGCACTATGAGAGAGACACACACACACACACACACACACACACACACACACACACACACACACACGTGAATAGTAGGACCCAATCACACCCGCACACACACACAGAGGTGGTGAAGTGTGTAGATTAGACGTGTGGTACAGGCACACTCGGGGGTGCCTGGCTGTGATTCTGCCGGGGCGTCTCTGTGCGGGATCACAGACTGAAACTTGACCCGTTCTCCAGCGTGTCCCCGGTGCCAGCACCAGGGGGGGGGGGGGGGTTAGGGGTGAAATACTAAAACGCGGAGCGGTGTGGTTGGGGGGGTCGAGGACGTTCAGTTCAAACAGACGCGGCGGGTTCACCATGTGCAGCGATGGAAATATGTACAGAGAACAGCTTGGCCCCGCCGCGCTGTCTGAGAACAGCGGCGTGTTATTTTTAGTCTCCCCGCCGTCGTCGGGGTGGTGTTAGTCTGGAAGTGTATGAAAGTTGATCTACATATACATCCATCGGGGGGGGCGCCCCGCTCGTTTACTTCTCCTTCCCACGGCATATTCAAAATATGTCCTTTTTTTTCTTTTCTTCCTCATCAAAGCTAAAGCCAATGGAGTGTTTAAATGAGGAGTACAATTTCCATGTGAGGGGGGGCTCTGGTTATTATGAGAAGCTGGTGTAAAAATGGGCCGGGAAGTGTTGTTTTGCTTGCTACTCAGCCATGGTGCAAATGTTTGCTCAGCCCCACAAAGGATAACAGTGGCCCGCGTCCCCGCTGCCAGAAGGTCTCTGTGACGCCGCCTTCAGACCGGGGGAGGCCCCCGCGGTGTCACCTCCGTCACCGTCGGGCGAGCGGCCCCCGGTCCCTAACGCGTGCCGTGTGGCCACTCGCTCGCCGCGCGGAACATTCCGGAGAGAGGGCGGCCAGGCCACCTACATTGTGTATACATACCATCCGCTTACCCCGTTTCCCCTCGACAAATCGCTCGCATGTGGGGGGCTGCTTTTAATTACCTCTCTGATGACGCCGCATGGAAAGCCTCACGAGTAGCTACTTCACACACTCAACGGACCGTCCGTCTGGGACACGGGTGTGTGGCAAAGAAAGGAGATGTGTGTGTGTGTGTGTGTGTGTGTGTGTGTGTGCGTTTCTATACGTGCACACTCGTCGGGGCGCATCCCCGTGTGCGTGTCGTCCGTGTACGCAGACGCACACGTCGACTGTACCTGCCCACACGTGCCAGCCATATGTTGGAGCCGCGCTGAAGCTCTATCCAGCGGAATGAGAGGCAGATTGTATACATACCTGGAAGGCACTACAAAGGCTGGCTCCCTGCTGGCCCAGCTCTGTGTGCTGCTCCCAACAGGGCCCTGCTCCACCACCCTGCCTGCTGCCTCCGGGCCAGCTCACAGAGACGCTCCACATTCCTCATGTACCAAGCAGGCCGGTCCACGGGCTGACTGTGTCAGTCTTGTTGGGATTAAGGAACATCGTGGTTGTAGGGATCCGACTACAGATACGGGTAGGTTATTTTGAACATGGACGCCGCCAATGATGAGTTGCCTGGGTAGACGGATTTTCTGCAGCCTCTGTCGAAATGTTTTTTGGGGGTTGTTTGCGCCTTTGCTACCTAATGCCGCAATTAAGCGTGCGCGTGTGAATGCGTGTGCGGTGTATATGAAGGATCACTCAACTGCCTATGCTCGGTGGAATCCTTAATGTCCCGTGAACTTTACAAGTGATGCTAACAGGGTCTGTCCATGTGAAAGTCAAACACTTGGACCTCACGCTGCCAGCCAACGCAAAGAGATGGGCAAACATTGACGCTCCAGCACAAATGTTTGCGAGAGGGAGTCTCGCGGCGACTGGGTGGAAAAGTAGGTTGTCGTGTCTCCGGAAAAATCTGTCTTTCTCTCCGTGTGGTTCCTCTGCGTGCACAGTAGGAAGCGTTGTCGTTCTTTCTTTTCGCGAGAGCAAATCCTTCTGTTTGTGCGCGCTCTTTGTTTTGATGTTTTGAGATGATTTGCAGCTATCCCGAGATGGGACATCTGCCTCTTTTGCGTGCATGCATAAATGCATATCCGTTTACACGCACACACACACATGCACACGCATGCATACCATCAGGCTGTGAATACACAGCTGAGCCAAACAGCTGGTGTCTGTATCTCTCTGTGTGTGTGTGTGTGTGTGTGTGTGTGTGTGTGTGTGTGTGTGTGTGTGTGTGTGTGTGTGTGTGTGTGTGTGTGTGTGTGTGTGTGTGTGTGTGTGTGTGTGTGTGTGTGTGTGTGTGTAGTGTCTGTGTTGAAGGAGGGGGTTAACTGGCTGGCTGGAGATGGTTAGCTAGGCATCCCTCTGGATTAAGGGATCAGGGCTGGTGTCAGACACACAGTGGATTACTCCTGTAAGCTTTGCCCTGGTTGGGGCCTGAAACGGAGACCAGGGCCTCGCCAAGAGCCCTCTGCCCATCGCCCTGTGCCTGTACTGGGCCACCTGGCTCATTAAAGGCCTGGCTTAACACCAAAAAAGAGCCAGACCCTGTAGACCCTGGGCCTCTAGACCTGTAATAAGACACTGGCAACCGAGCGGGCTACTGCAGCGTTGCCCTTGAATGCAAATTGCCCCGGCTTTCCTGGCCAAGGCATGTTAATGCTAGGGATTGGGCTACATTCTGGTGTATATGTGTGTGACATTTTTTTGGTTATGGTCTTTAGTTTTGCTGCTGTTCTAAAATGTATTCTGTCAGCTTGGTTGAGTGCCTGAAGTCACCGTTTGGCTGTTTTGTTTGTCATTTTGCCAGTGTGTTTGTGTGTGCGTGTTCGTGCATGTGATTTGTGTACGTCTCGTGTAGAGCGTAATTAATCTGTCAGTTTAGCTTCAAATAATTCGTCGGTCAATAACATTTTGCATCCAGCTCCGTCTCGCACTTCTCGCTCCCCCTCCCCCGCGTAGCTGAGAACGGGGGTCCTTCAGTTCAGGCTGACGTAACGTTTGTTTGTATCAGCGCCCTCTGCATCCCACATGCCAGGTCACCGTCACTAAGTCCAGCCCTGGAGGAAGTTTATTCGCGCTCGCGTCTCCATCTGCCCTCCTCTCTGTCCCATCCGGCAGCCTCCTCGCCGTAGTATCCCCAGGCCAGGGGCCACCGTCTGGGGCACTGCGCTCAGGGGCTGGACTGCTGGGCAGTGGGTGCCGGGTAGCTGGCGCGGATATGGGTCGGGTGCTGGACGGTCTCCTACTCCCTATCATTATCCCCTTCAGTGAGGACCAGAACGGAGCAGAGTAGGCTGTCTGCTGGTGGGGGCACAGGCTTTGCGGAGGCCCCGGAGAGGCTGGGAGAGATATGGAAGTGGAGCAGACGTCTGCCTGTGGAGGCCTGACTGATGAGGGGAGAGATGACATTTAAACTTGAGAAGGCTGTATACACACACACACACACACACACACACACACACACAAACACTCTCTCCCTCTGAGGCAGGAGGAGGAGGAGGAGGAGGAGGTGGTGTTAGGGGTGGTGGGGAGGTGTGTGTGCTGGCGGCTTACACAAACAGTGTCACTGAGTTTACAGTGGGAGGAAGCCACACACTGCTCATCGTTTGTCAGTCCTTTACAGAACGTTGTAGAGTGACGTGCGTGGTGTCGACTGGCCCATCCATCAGTTTCTTCTTCCATCTCAGGCTTAAAACCCCGTTAAGTGATCGGCGCTCCGAGCCAAAACCTGCCATTTGGCTGCAGTGGCTTCTGTCGATTGCTGAATTTGGCTCGTTGGGGTCTATCTTAACTGTGGTGAGTGGGGTATGATTTGGCTGTGCAGCGACACATTGGGCTGCTGTAGAGCTGCTGTGGTGGTGACAATGGGCTGGGCCCCGACGGTGGGAGGGGAGGACTTGTGTTGAATTGGGCCTGGCTGCAGCGATGTCCTTTTGGCTCTGCTGGCTCTGGCTGTGGGGCGCCTCAAAGGCCTGCGCTGGTGTTCACTGGCAGGTGATTAGCAGCCTGCGGGGCCGGTGATATCCCGGTTGTCATGACGGCAGCTGGCTCTCCCAGAGCTGCAAACCGTGGCCGTGACAGAAACGCTCACCAGGCAGGCTGACAGGCCTAGCAGAGAGACATCTTAAAGGTGCAGCAGGCAAGTCGAGAGAATCGGGCAGAAATGAGCAAGAGTTTGAATGACAACAGCCCAAAGAGCCAACCTTCATCTGAGTCTCTGATCCTTCCTCTCCCTCACCGAAGCCCCGCCCTTCAAATGGTTTTTACACATACCTGCTTGCTAAGACACGCTCATCGGCGAGGTAACGCTAGGTCAGACTGCTTCGATACGCCCGTGCTTTTCATCAGAAGTGTGCATGCGAGGTGAATGAGAGGCAGGTAGCCACGCCCCCTTCCAACTGGTTTTCTGTAGACAAAGCCTAGGGCGGTAAAATGTTGTGAAATCATCGCTACCGTTGCCCATCTGATGCGGCGTGGGGTTGGAAGCTGTACCGCCAGTCGTCCCTCCAGAAGCTCCAGAAGTCCCTCCGGAAAGCTCCATGGACAGCTGACTACCCCATCTCCCAGCATCCCGAACAGCAGCAAGCCAGATTCATATTCATCAGTCTCCTAATTATAATCAGGCTGATACACACATCATTACGTGAAGTGTGTGCCATCAGTGGCGGAGCACCTCTACCGGAGCTTGTGTCTCTGCCGTCTGATTTGTGTGATTTCTCTCTGTGCCCTTGTTGACAGCAAAAGCCGGGGTTCATCAGCGTGTCATTCTCTCTTTCTGTGTTTAACCGCAGCCCCGTTTGTGCAATCAGCCACTGGAGAGGGCAGGGTAGAAGCCGCACGGACGCAACGGCAGGGATCCGGGATGTTTACCTCATTTCCTTCCCACATAGTTCTCCCAAATTCAACGCAGTGTTTCAGGCGCAGTCATGGGATGTCGTTTAGAAGAACGAGAAGAGGCGCTTCCGCTAGGTCACATTTTAGAATGTGGGAGCGGAGCCTGCTGGGGGAGACGGCCTGTTTTGACAGTCCTCCAGCAGGGCCCTGAGAGCCTCAGACCTCTGCAGGTGCCTCCCGTCCTCAGCCGCGGTGGTCTCGACACGGCGACAACAAAGCAGCAGAGACCTCCTGTCTGACCTTCGTCACCTGGTGGTGATGGAGTCCCCCCCCAGCCCCCCGCGCCACCCCCTCCTCTGTACATCCCACCCCCTGTACATCCATCATCATCGGGGGACGTGCAGAGCGGGGCTCGACGGTCGTCCTCTGTCATCACTCACCCTGGGGCTGAGACTCCCGTTGCGGTGACGGTGCCTTTTGTTCCTGGAGATCCTGCAGGCGGGCGTACACCGGGGCAGCGCGCGGTGAGCCGCAGCCATTCTGACAGAGGCGGTGGGACTGCTCCTCTGCGAACGCCCCGCGAAGGACCGGGGCGCACCGTGGAGCCGTAATGGAAGCTGTCTGCTCGGCTCCGACACTCCTCTCATTACTCTGACTCCTGCTGATGGTCCCATTACACTGTGACGGTACTGGAACGGGAGACGGGGGCCGTGGAGGGCCCATTTAACAGGGTCGCGGCACACAACGGAGCCGGAGGAGGAGACAGAGGCGAGCGTGTTTCTCCCAAATTACCGGCTGTTTCAGTTGGCCTGTCAGCGCGGCAGATCATCTGCTCGCCTTCTATAAGGGGGGAGGCGTCGCCAATTTTATGGAAATTATGACAGCGTGTTTTTCGACGGAGACAGGAGGCAGCACATTGGCTCTGGGGGCGGAAGAGAAGAAACAGCGACAGAGACAGGATTTATTTTCCCGCGGCTTAACATTAAAGCATGTGTGTTCCAGAACATGCCGTTTGTATGTCAAGTTATCTCCTGTCACATCCCAAATGAGCTTGGCGGCGGAGACAATGCGCTTTGTCTTTGTGCCGCTGTAAGCCGCTGGGTAATCCAGCCGTGAGGAACAGCTGAACGGCTGGCGAGCTGCAGCAGGCAGCGACAGCCGGGGAGCCGGGCGTCTGAGCGGCCGCCATCCACCGCTCTCTGCATGGCAGCCCGGGCCCGCCAAACCGCTGGCTTACCGCGACCCCCCCCCCCCCCCCCTTCCCCGACAGCCTTGTTAGAGGGGAAAGCACACAGTGCGGAGAGACGCAGCCTTCCTTTCAAATTCCTTTCCTATTTGAGTTGTCTCCTCTGAACTTTTTTTCTCAGAGTTCTCTCTCTCTCTCTACTGTCGGTGTTTGTTGTTTTCACACTACAGTAACCCCTGCTGTGCCATAGGGGCCTGCTGCTGCGCTCGCCAGCCAAACGGTTGCCACGGAAACATGCTGTGTGACAGCTGTTACCCCCCTCTTTCTCTTCGAGGAGTGCGAGTGTTGCCCATGGTAGTGAGTAAAAAAAAAAAGGGGGGGGGGGGGGGGCAAGGAAGTTGGCAAGAAGTTGTGATCCTGGATCAAGACCAGACATTAAATGAGGGAGAGCACCTCAGAAACCCGGCTAATTAGCGCTAATTGGAAGCGCCCAGCGCAGTGCAGTTTGCATTCCGAAGAGAGTAGCGAAATTGAGGGAATGGACTTCTGTGTAGTTTCCCCAGCCGGGGCCCCTGGGTGTGCAAATGGCCAAAGCGCTCTAATGCTATTTGAAGGCTACCGGCGCGCTAGCTAATGCAGGAGCATTTAGAGGGCTGCGAGATAGCCTTTTGTGGCTTTGTCGTCTGGCTAATGAAGTCTCTCCCCCGAGATTTACGTGGCCAAGGCCGTGTGCCGCTCCCATCAAGGCCAGCCCTCGCCATATCTACAGCTCCTAACCGTCGCAGGGACAGCTTTATGGTTCATTTTACTGCCTCGTAAATCCCACAGTCAGTCACAATGGCAGGGACACTAGTGAGATCTCTTGCAAATGACTTTCAGCATTGGGGATTGTGCTGTCACACTCGGCGGTATAATAAGGCGGTCGGCTCTCGGATGTTTTCGTCCACGTTCCTCGCTGGTCTCCGTTACCCCCACTGCCTCTCTGACGGGTCCCCGGCTCCATCGCCCTGGCTGGAAGAGAACGACGGGGGAGAGCACACGGAGAGACGTGGCGCACTGACGCTACTGTCTCCCTGGCGCAGGGTCGTAATCACTCAGCTTTAAATCAATTAGCCTCCGTGATTGTGCGGGAAGAGAGCGGCGGACCAGGAGGAGAAAATGAGGCAAGGGAGAGAAAGAGAGAGAGAGAGAGAGACAGAGAGAGAGAGAGACTGAGAGAGAGAGAGAGAGAGAGAGAGAGAGAGAGAGAGAGAGAGAGAGCCTGAAACCAATCCCTCTTCCTTTGTCATCCAGCCTCATATCTACTGTCCCTTATATCCATATCCATTATTCCCCGCCCTGCTGAAAATGTACCATTTATTTCCCAGTGGTAATGTGGAGGCAGACGCAGAATGGTCGGGGTCTAAGCCTATTTGAGGCACATTTGCACGCTGTCAGTTTGAGAGAAAAACCACAAATGAAATCTATTAGCCCACAACGAAGTCTCCGGCGAGCCCCTAAAGTACCCCCACTGCTAATTCAGTGAGCGTGTGGAAACTCTATGGCAAATCCTGACTTCAACAAAAAAAAGATGGAATAGCTGGCTGGATGTTGTTCCCAATATGTGAGGATGGCGCAGCGCCTGTCTCTGAAAAAGAGAGGTGGAGAGAGTGACTCCATAAGCCCTCTGATCATTTAATTATCAGCCATCAATATTGAATAAAGGGAAAGCAGAGATTCTCTTTAATTAGCGTTGGGATCCTACGCCCCCCTAGCTTGGCTGCTCCCCCTCAACGCCGGCGGTTCGGCGGAACATTCCAGAATGATCCCTGGAAATGTCAGGGTTTGCCGTCGTGCCCTGCCCCGCGCTCTCCATTGAAGTCGCTCGCTCCACGACGTCCCAAAGGGAGCGGATGGTTATTTCATGAACGCGTTCGTCGCCGGGCCTCTTCGTATGCGGTGGTAGCGTGTCGCATATCCTGTCTGCTGGGTACGTTGGGAGTGCTCCGGTACTTTTCAGTCGGGGTCCCTTTGCGTAGACGTACGTGTGTATGTGTTTGTTTTAGAAAGGGTGGGATGGGAGCTTGTTGCGTAAACGATCACTTAAGATGAGATGACGGTATTTCTTTTTTTTACAGCCGTGCTAGGGGACACTTTGCCAAACCCTGAGGAGCCACACCCCATTTCCTCACCGTCCCACGCCCTTTTCCCACACACACACACACACACACACACACACACACACACACACACACACACACACAGTGTGGCAGTGGAGCCAAAGCGCTGCTAATGCAGGTGGGCTGGCTCCCTCTCCCACTCCCACTCCAGCCCCCGGCCTTGCTGCCCTCCTGTTCCTCCCACGCCGCATTTACAGTGTTGGTTTTTATTGCATGATGTCATCCCCCACTCTCTCTCTCATCACCCTTGTTAATATTTAACCCCCCCCCCCCCCCGGTCACGCTACGGGAATTGCACGGTGGTTGCTCACACTGCCGACTGGCGGCGCGCCCACAGCCGCGGAGGCCGTGCGGAAACCGCCGGAATGTGCAGATGTGAGGGGGGGGGGGGGGGGAACCCCCGTCCGGGGTGGTGGACCAGGGCCGCGTCGCGGGGGAAAAGGTGTGCAGGTAAATGGAGCGTGCGGACAGGGTCCGCGGAGCTCCTCTGTCTGAACCGGCAGGTTCTGAGGAGAGTGGGAGAAAGAAGGGGCCAAGCCTGAGAATCCGTCTCGTTGTCTTTGCTTTTTATTCGCCGTGCCATCGGTTGTCACGCTGCGGAGTGTGCTGGGATTCGTTCCCCAGCGGGGGGGCTGTCCCTCTGTAAACCTGACTGACAGTGACTGCAGGGTCATTTTTCTTTGCCTGGTGCTTTTACCACCCCAGCCTCATTGGAGGAAGAGCCAATTTAGGTGTTTTATGGCTGCTTGAAAGAGGAGCAGGAGGGAAAGAGGATGTGTGTGTGTGTGTGTGTGTGTGTGCGTGCGTGCGTGCGTGTGTGTGTACGTGCGCGTGCGTCCTCTGGTGCCCCAGCTGTGGCACTGAGTCGCTGAGCTCCAGTGGGCGCGCTCTGTGGGTCCCACACAGATTTAATTATGTGTCACAGACACGGCCCCTGCCCCCCAGGGGGAAAGACGGAGGGAGGGGGGGGGGAACGGCGGAGAGGGAGGTAAAGACTGCCAGCGCCACAAGAAGAAGGAGTGAGATGAGCATGGTGTGGAATGGGTAGAGACGGGCTCTGAAGGCCTCCGAAGCCTCTCCACAACAAAGCGACGGAGAAGGAGGGAGGGAGGGAGGGAGGGAGGGAGAAGACCAAAGCGGCTTCCCTCGTGTCTGATCTTATGGCCGTGTCCGGGCAGGCCGGGGCCTTGTAACGAGCTGCTTCCCCCTCTCTCCCGAGACCCAGAGCAGAGGGGCGTCTCCAGGAGGAAACAGGGGGAAATGTATTCACGCATTCGGAGGAGAGAGGGAGAGAGAGAGAGGTGATGAGATCAAGGTGATCACGGTTCCTTTTCAAATCTGACGCCGACGCCTTTAGCCGGCTGTCATACCTGATCAGGGAGGAGACATGCGGAGGGATGGAGGGAGGGAGGGAGCGAGGGAGGGAGGGAGGGAGGGGAGGAATGGTATGGAGAAGGATGCCAGGGAGCGTGTAGGGTGAGGAACCCACAGAAGCCAGGCAGACAAAATGGCAGATGGAGGAAGATGAAAGAGCGCGAGGAGAGGAAGTTGAAGGTTTTCCCGAGAAAACGAGGGGGAGGAGAGAGGCAAAGAGGAGGCGAGCGAGGAGGAGCGGCAGGGTAGCGGGAGGAGGCCTCCAGGATTGCCTTCGCTCGCTACACACACACACACACACACAACTGATTGAACTCCAGACTTAATTTCATTAGAGGAGCTACCTGTGCCTTGAAGGAGGAGGAGGAAGAGGAGGATGAGGAGGATGAGCTTTCCCCTGTGTCCCCCTCCCACACAGCCCTCCCACGCTGCACAGGGCTGCAGGGACTGTGTGTGTGTGTGTGTGTGTGTCTGTGTTTCTGCACGTGTGTGTGTTTATGCGTGTGCCCATTTTTCAAAAAGCTGTGAGCTCTGTAACCCCCATCTCGTTAATGTCTGGTTCCCCTGTCATTTTTGGGTTTCTGCTGAAAGTGCAGTGTGCCTGCCTGATCATGCATAAAAAGTAGTCCCCCTCCCTTTCTCCGACTCCCCTCCCCTATTCTCCTTCTCCCCTCTGCCAGGGTTTTCTGGTTGGGAATTGGGACCCTTGGCACGCGCATGAAAAGATTGGGCGCACGTGGGAAACTTCAAAGGTGAATTCCTACAGGAGGGTGATAGATAGATAGAGAGAGAGTGTGAGTGTTTTTGGGGGGAGTTTGGGTGAAATGAACACTCCTAGTGCAACGTCTCTCCCCTGCTTCTCAGACACTCCAGCAGACCCCCAGGGTTTCTCTGTGGTGGGTCTCTCCACCTAAGGCGGGGTACTCCAGCCTCTCCTCTGTCATCATGTCCTCTGTTGCTGCCCTATTGCATCGCACCCTGTCCCCACTCTGGGACCTATTTCTTTTGAGAGCCAGAACCACTCTTTTTTTTTTTTTTTTTTTTGCTTCCATGTCTCGCCCATTTCCACTTTCAGCCCCCTCCCCATCAGTCAGCTAGTACACACACACACACACACACACACACACACACACACACACACACACACACACACACACACACACACACACACACACACACTAGTGCACCTGATTCATTCCCACTCCCTCTCCAGGTTCTCCAGGTGGGTGAGGTCCTTTGTATGGCACTGAGGAAATAATGAAGGGCACTGAACCGCTCTCCCCTCTCTCTCTCTCTCTCTCTCTCTCTCTCTCTCTCTCTCTCTCTCTCTCTCTCTCTCTCTCTCTCTCTCTCTCTCTCTCTCTCTCTTTTCTCTGTTCCTTAGATGTCATGGTCTATGTCAGTGGGTCATCTGCTCTTCCCAGAAGCGTGTGAAGGGAGCTAGCTCTAGCAGGTCTTTCGTGTGTCATGTCCTGGAAAAGGGATTGACGACGCCGGTCGCTCCCATCATCTCCTCTTCATCGTCCGTCATCCCCGCTTTCATCTCCCCGTCTCCACCGCTCTGTTCCTCGGCGCGTCGCCCGCGCTCTCTCCTCCGTGTCTGACATTTCTCCTCACCTTGTTCCCTCAGTGCTTTTCCATGGGGAGGTTTGGGAGCTTAAGGACAGGGATCCAGGGGGGGGGGGGGGCAAACGTTTAGCAGACACCGGCGGTAGCTGCGTCGCCGCGTATGGATTCCGGGAGGTTTAACTCGATGGAGTCTCACCCGGTATACGGGGGGGATAGCATTACAGGGGAGGCACCAGGCTGTTAGCCCCCAGAGGATGGCGTGTTGACTCTGGCGGTCCTTGAAGGGGTTTGTCAGTAACAGTACATGTGAGGGCTCCATTGTTGTAGCGGGTGTACCATCCAATTACAGGGCCGTGACGTGTCAGCCCGCCTGTCAGCCCCGGCTCAGAGACCCGCTGGGGAGGGAGGGGGGGGGGCCCTCCGAGACACACACAGTCTAACACACACACACCTACTCTCTCTCAGAGACACACACAGTCTAACACACACACACACACAAGTCAAACACACACACACACCGACTCTCACCAGAGACACACAAGTCAAATACACACACCGACTCTCACTAAGAGACACACACACAGTCTAACACACACACACCTACTCTCTCTCAGAGACACACACAGTCTAACACACACACACACACACTGACTCTCACCAAGATACACACACAGTCACACACACACACACACACACACACACACACACACACAAGTCAAACACACAAACACCGACTCTCACCAAGAGACACACAAGTCAAATACACACACCGACTCTCACTAAGAGACACACACAGTCAAACACACACACTCTCACTCTGGGCTCAGGGCTAAATAGCTCTGGCTCATGACTGCCAATTGTTTCCCTGTCAAGCTCTCACCTTTATATGCCTAGACATAAACCCAAGACCTTTCAAAACAAGAATATCTAGACTGGGCGGCCCTCTGCCTTTTTCACGTGGCCAAATGTTTTATTGTGATGCAGTCGTGGCTTGCCTAGAGAGAAAAGGAGCTAAGACACTGTGCGGTAATGAAGAGAGTGCATCATCGCTGCTGTTTCCATTCTCAGCGTCCACCGTGTGCTGTTCTCTCTCTCTCTCTCTCTCTCTCTCTCTCTCTCTCTCTCTCGCTCTCTCTCTCGCTCTCTCTCTCTCTCTCTCTCTCTCTCTCTCTCTCTCTCTCAGCGTGCTGAGGAGGGAAAACAGTGCCAGGGAGGTTTTTTTAATAAATCCTCCATGTCCAGAGGTTCCTGTCTCTATAGTAACCACCTGCGCTGCTATTGTAGCTGTGTATGTGTGTGTGTGTGTGTGTGTGTGTGTGTGTGCGTGTGTGTGTGTGTGTGTCTGGGCTTTTGAATATTTGCCTTCCACTTTCCTCTACCCATATAGGCCTTAAGTAAAGTGGTTAGGGTTTGGCTGTAATGAATTTACGTCCCTCACTGGAGGGCATCTGGGTTGAGAATTGTGATTATGACTTAAGAGGCCCAAGCCAGAGCTCTGCAGCCAATTACATTGTATGAATGGCGTTTTCCACAGCAGGATTTCAGGCACATTTGCATGTACTAGCATGTGTTATCGCGGACGTGTGAAATTGAAATTTGCTTTCCTGAGCTACTGGGCATGTGAATAAGGCAGAAATGCTGCCGTGAGTGATAATACAGTGGAATGTGGGATTAAGATGCATTCCAATATAGCACCACTCCTGAATGGACCGCGAAGCTCTTTATATTCAATAGACACGTTACTGTCTACAGGGTATGTCCTGTGGGTTTTTTTTTTTTTCTGCCGACCTGCCTGGTACACACCGTTTCAATGAACAGTTTATCTGATGAACTGCGAGAAGCTGAGATTCATTTTATTTCTAATTCCCTTCTGTTGTGATCTGATGGGAGGCTGCCCTCTGATACCCCGTCAGGCTGGCTGCACCAGCAGCCATATTGGAGAGTTCATTTGGAGCCAATCGGTTCTGACAAGGAGAAGCCTGCTGGGTAATTAGCAAATAGCAAGTGTAAGCACACACACACAGACACAAACACACACACAGTGAAAATCTGCATGCATGCATACGTGCCCATGCACTTTCTCTCAGGCTCTCTGTCTCTCACATGGACACACTCAAAGAGTGTTTGCACTCTGAGGCCCAGACACAGCGCAGGGCGTGGCGTGCCCGGTCGTACGGTGGCTGGCAGACAGACAGAGAGGTCAGAGGCCAGCCAGAGCCCTGCCTAGCAGCCGCCCCCCTCATACAGCAGGCTAGGCTCAGCATTGCCTGATAGGCACACAGGCAGACAGAGACAGAGAGGGCAGAGGCCAGCCAGAGCCCCCCCCCCCCCCCCCCACACACACACACACTTATACAGCAGGCCCGGCTCAGCCCTGCCTTATAGGCATGCAGGCAGACAGACAGAGAGGGCAGAGGCCAGCCAGAGCCCCCCCCCCCCCCCCCTTATACAGCAGGCCCGGCTCAGCCCTGCCCGATAGGCGTGTGGCGGGCAGTCTACCGTGAAGGCACAAACACACATCACATGACAAGCCGTGTTCCCGCGGCCCAGACAATAGGAGCACGCCTGTCCCCCGGGGAGACGCAGAGGGGGGATTGGAGGAGGTAAGGACAGTGATTGAGTCTCGGAGGACATGTTCTCTCACTGGTGTGTGCCGGAGTGTGTCTGCTACAAACACGGGATGTTCTCACACACACACACACACACACACACACACACACACACACACACACACACACACTCACACACACACAGACAGGCAGAGGCATCCGTCACAGCGCTGGCTCTGCTGTTGGTAGCAGGGGGAGGGTGATTCTGCTTAGACGCGGGTGTGCCTCTCAGCATTGACCGGGATTAAGGCTTCCATCCAGTCTCCCTCACGCAGTCTTTCTTCCCCCGTGCGGGACCCCTTGATAGCTCTAGTTTTCTATTCAAATGTTCCTGTGACTCCACCCGCGCCTCATTTACACAAAGGCGTCTCCCGCGCTAATGTCTCCCCCCTCGCCGTGTGAAGGGTTCCTTCCCGGGGAAATGGAAGGTTATCACCAGCGGTAATGGCTGTCTTGCAGCAGGAGAAGGCACCTCACTAGGCAGCAAGAGAGGGCGACAGATGCTGAGCAGGGTGGTTTTCTGCACGCACCCACCAGTGTGTGTGTGTGTGTGTGTGTGTGAGAGAGAGAGAGAGAGAGAAAGACGGAGTGTGTTTTTGCGTCAGCAAATGAGGAAGACAGGAAATAGATGAAGCATGGAGTAAGCAGGGAGCCGGACAGTGGGACGGGAAGCGACGCCGCATTTTATGAAAAACGGAAGGCAGACGGGAGAGGAGAAGAGTGAAAGCAGAGCCATGAGCCAGCGATGGTGAATGTGTGCCAGGCCATAGACCCCGCCCAAGGTGACTCCTCCTCCCTGTGCGACTTGTCAGGGGCCAGGTGATTTATAAAGCCCACGGGAGGCCCTCGTGACCTGGGGGCTCTGTCAACTCCAATCCCAGGCTCATGCAGTGATGGAGGCCTCCCGTGACGTGCCCGTGTCTGTGCTCCCCAGGGAGCTGCCTTATCACCAGGCTAATGGCACCATAACCCCCCCCCCCCCCCTGCTCTCCGCCTCCCAGGCTAATTACTGCATTAGGCGGCCATTCATCTTGTCCTCTCCGCGTTGAGCTCCGATAAAAGGCCCCGTCAACACGGCTCCGACATTCACAGTGTCACTCCGCCTCGTGTCGGTAAACAACGTGTCGGCGCTCCTTTTAGGACATTAGACTGGAATCACCATTAGGGTGTTGTTGTCAAATTAGCTTTATTGCTCAGTTAACTCCGCGGAGGACAGTTACCACGTCGCGCGTCTTTGTCCTTTTATGGGGTTTTGTTTAGAGGAGCACTCGGGGGGGCCGTTCTTAGCAACGGACTGCTCCGTGCGGTCTGTGTGTCTGTGTGTGGCGGTCTGCAAGAGGAGGCCCGCTGGGGAGGACCCGTCCGGTCCCTAGACGGGCCCTCCACCGAAAAGGGTCGTTACAGTCGGAACATCACCATCCATCCAAACTCCTCCCGGAACGCCACGCGTCCCTTTCAATGAGTGTCACGGCTCCCGAAAGCGCTCCCGACCCGTCGGCCGGCGGACGGCCTTCGGTGTGGTATACGTAACCCTGCCCGCTCTCTCCCTATCCCCCCCCCCCCTCCTCTCTCCACCACGTTCCCCTCCGTCTCTCCGACCTCCCAGAGATGCCACTTGGCATTTTCCGGGCACTGAGGAGGAATAGGAAGTGACAGGATTGACTGTATGCTGTCAGCACTCCAGAGGAGGGTGGCAGGTGAAAGACTCGCCTTTGAGGACAGCTTACATCATCGCGTCTTCAGGCCCCGGTTTTTATTTTGGGAGCGAACAAATGTCTGACAAATTTTTCCCGGGGTCGTCCCCAAAAAAATGAAAAAGTGTTGCTCCTCCAAACTGCACGCATTGCAGATATTGCTGCCAATAGATGCCTTGGATGAGCAAGCACTATTTCCTTGTGCTATTTGCTTGACCTGTTGAATAATGTATGCTGCCTTTGGATACCTGTATTATGGGTTGGCTCCATCTTCCCTCTCTCAACAACTTGAGGTCGTACATTTTCTTTCTATTTGTCTCTCTTTCACTCTTTCTCTTTCTCTCTCTCTCTCTCTCTCTCTCTCTCTCTCTCTCTCTCGCTCTCTCTCTCACTCTCTCTCACTCTCTCTCTCTCTCTCTCACTCACTCTCTAAATATATATACTGTGTATGTGTATATATATATATATATATTGCGATCTCTCTTCATGTCTCTCTTTCCCTCTTTCCGTGTCATCATTCGTTCCCCTCCCTCCGTATCCCCCCCCCCCCCCCCCCCCCCCCCCCCCCCCCCCGGGATGAGGCGGGATGTCTCCCCTGCGTAGGGTGCAGGCCCAGGGGAGCAGGCGGTGCTGTTCCTGGAGTGACGTGAGTGTCACACTGTGTCACTGGAGGTCAGGGCCCCTCTGCTCTGACAGACGACGTGCGCGAGCAGGGAACACACAGGTGGCGGGGGAAGAAGACGCTGTTTGCGTGTCGACGTGGGGACAACTTTGCTCCTCCCCTCGATTATGATCACCGCGGCGACCGTCTCGACACCGTGACCCCTGTGTCTTTCTTTGGAGTCCCTGCGGCGTCCATGTTTCTGTGTGAAGCCCACTGCAGCGCGTCATAAGTACCCGCTCCCTGTCCCCGGTATCTGTGGGGGCCCAGAGGCCCCGCCTCATTACTCTCCTTCAGCCCACCCTGGCCCCTACAGGTGTGCTGTGTCCCCCAAGCCCCTGTAATGACCTCATCTGTCCTCATTATGTCCACATCATTACATATATATACACACACGCACACACACACGCACACACACACACACACACACACACACACACACCTGGTGGTAAAGTGGGCCAGACTATCTCAAAGGCCTGGATTGGAGGAGTGGATGGAGAATAAGGTGAGCCGCCGACAGTGTGAGGTACCCTCTTAGCGCTGTAGTCTCCCGTGTTTTCTCCCTCACAAGGGAACGCAGTTTGAACCGCTTCCTCGTTCCCGATGCTTTTCCTAACCCTCACCATTTCCTCCGCGCCCGAGATCTTTTGCTCACTTTTCTTCTCCTCCCTTCGTCGTCCCTCTCTTCCCCCTCCCACCCTCCCTCCCTCCTCGTCCACCTCGTCTGACCCTAGTCGGGGTTGCATATCAGAGGTCAGGGGGGTTTCTGTGTAGAGGCTCCATTTATTAGCCCCTCATGTTGTTATGGGTGGGGGGGGGGGCGGGCGGATCAATCGTCTGTATCAACGTCAGGCTGATGTCAGCAGGGCTGGGAGAGGGCGGTAAAGGGAGCGGGAGGGGTGAGGAGGAAGACGGAAGAATGGACAGACGGGGGACGGGGGGGGGTGCTGCCCTGTCATCCGGAGAAATGGTATTTTATCAGGATAAATTGCCGGGCCATGCGGGAAGAAGAGGATATAACAGCGGCGGCGTTAGATAGATGACTAAAGTAGCCCGGCGGGAATCAATAGCAGGGTGCAGAGTGGGAGCAGCGCCAGCTCGGGAGCTCCCTGTCACGGGACATAATGGGAAGCCCGGCCTCATTGTTGGGGAGGAGAAAACCGTTTATTGATGAATGAGATCTAAGGGCTTCACTGGAGTAACTGGATTTCGCCCCGGTCCGGATTCCGCCGCTGCTTGTAATTCCCAGAGGGGGATGTAAGCAGGAGTGGCAGTGGGAATTCTGCGTAATCCCATTTGGAATGGTGGCATTGGGTGCTTCTAGGAAAATCCCTGGTTGGAAACCGGAGGGGCCAGGGAGAGGGAGTGTGGGAGGGTCGGAGAGGATGGGGAGAGAGAGGAAGGAGGACTGTGGTAGAGGAACAGAGGAACGAGAGAACGCTGGTGATGGAGGAGTGGAGCGAGAGAGAGAGAGAGAGAGAGCAGAGTAGGGTGATATTGTGGCTGGCAGTAGGAGTCTGATTTATTTCACCAGCCCTTGGAAGTGGGGAGAAACCTCAGGCCTTCGATTTCTGCAGCTGCGTCACACACAGGGTAATAAATTTAGCTGTGTACGCTGGTATGTGGCGATAGACTAGATATACTATGTGTGTGTGCGTGCGTGCGTGTGTGTGTGTGTTTGTGTGTGTGTGTGCGTGCGTGCGTGCGTGCGTGCGTGCGTGCGTGCGTGCGTGCGTGTGTGTTTGTGGTTTCATCACTGGTCCTTCGGTGGGGTCTTTTTTCAGCAAGGTCGTCTCCTCTGTTCACCTCTGTGATGAATAATGCATGCAGGCCAGAGAGCAGCCCACACACACACACACACACACACACATTCACACACACATACACACACACACACACACACATTCACACACACACATTCACACACACACACACACACAGGGACCGCACGGGGTGATGACACGATGACAGGAGCGGCGAAAGGGAGATGGGGACGTGATCGGAAGAGAAGGAGGGAGAATGAGAGATGAGAAGAGTGCTGTAGGGAGCGGACCGGAGGGGAGGAGAAGTCTGGACTGGTGCAAACCAGGAGTGCTCTGGATAGGCTGAACAGTGACAAGCAGAGAAAGACTCCTTCCCGACTAATACATGGACCTGTGTGCCTGTGCCGGTTGCCAGTTAGTGTCACATAGGCATAAAAACCCCAGGAATTCCGCTGGCTGAGTAGACGTTAGCTAATAGATACTTATGAACACAAAAAGGTGTGTGTGTGTGTGTGTGTGTGTGTGTGTGTGTGTGTGTGTGTGTGTGTGTGTGTGTGTGTGTGTGTGTGCTTGCTTTACAGATGTGCATGGCGTCTCCCCGCCGGTGGAGATGTGCCGGGGAGCAGACAGAGACAGTAGGCAGATGGAGGGCATGCTAGCTGTCTGTCTGGGGAGAGCATGTCAACACCGCAAAGACAGCAGGTTCCCATTAACCGCTCAGGTGCTTTTTACGCCGATAAAGCTGTGAGTTTACGACCGTACCTGGCAACCCAGACACCGTAGCGAAGCACGTCCCATCCGTACACGGTAGTCAAAACCAACCAAACCTGATCCCCGTGTTCTGGCGGCGGTGACGGCGTGACCTCTGGACCTTTCTAAGGCTCGTTCCCGTGCGGCCCTCACCTCCTTCCATGTGGACAAAATAGCAGCGAAGCCGGAGATCAATGCAGGCCTTTGAAGCGGGCTGGTTAAATGCTGCACTCGGAGCATGTTAATCTAACATCAGTGGCTAAACTACTCTCTGCTGGGGTGAGAAAGAGCGAGCAAGTGTGTGCGTGTGTGTAGTGTGTGTGTGTGCGTGTGTTTAATGTATGTGCGGGTGTGTGGCTGCTTGATGAATCTGCGTTAGGCTGCTTGATAAACCTTTGGTGTGTGAAACGGTGATCTTGGTGCAGTGCAGCAAATGGTCTGCGACGTTTATGAGGAGGTGTAAGGCAAAGAAAACACGAGCGGAGAGAGAGAGGTGGAGGGTGAGGGGGGCGGGGGGGAGAGGTGGAGGGTGAGGGGGGCGGGGGGGAGAGGTGGAGGGTGAGGGGCAATCATACCACTAAACACTGATTTAGGGGCCTCCTTATCCAATCGCAGCTTTATTGTTCCCTGTGTGTAGCGGGCGTGTGTCGTTGTCCGCGCGTCGCTCCGTTGCCCAGGGGCGGTGCGGGGGCCACTAATGGTCTCATTAGGTCACACCCATTCCCCGGGGTACACTGTGACGCTCCTTTAACCGGCACACACACACACACACACACACACACACACGCATCATATTAACCCCATGTTAGTGCCTATTTCAGCTGCCATTTTTACACTTCTCCCTACGGTGGGTTAAAATGAGAAAGAAGCGCCCCGACAGACAGCATGGCGGTCTGGTTAACACCCAGGGCCTCACCCTGTACCCCCGGGGCCCCCACCCTCCCTGCCTCACAGGGAATCAGTCACTGGACGTTACACAGACAAGCTGCTGAGGCCAGACCCAGCTCAAACTCCTGAACCCTAACCTCCTTTAGGTTACCAAGGCTACCCTGCCCGGCCGGCTCCCTTCCTCTCCGTCATGCTGTCCCCCCCACCCCCTTTCTCTTTCTCTCTCTCTCTTTCTCTATCTTTCTCTGTCTCTCTCTCTCTCTCTCTCTCTCTCTCTCTCTCTCTGTCTTTCTCTCTCTCTCTCTCTCTCTCTCTCTCTCTCTCTCTCTCTCTCTCTCTCTCTCTTCTCTCTCTCTCTCTCTCTCTCTCTCTCTCCTCTCCTCTCTCTCTCTCTTTCTCTCGCTCTCTCTCTTCTCTCTCTCTCTCTCTCTCTCTCTCTCTCTCTCTCTCTCTCTCTCTCTCTCTCTCCCTCTCTCTCTCTCTCTCTCTCTCTCTCTCTCTCCTGTTCCTTTCTTTGAATCTCTCTCTCTCTCTCTCTCGCTGTTGCTCATCCAGCCAAGCGTATCGGTGCTAAAACATCGCTGGGGTTCTTTAATTGGGTCTACCCCCTCTCCCCTGCTCTTTGGAAAAAAAACCTGTCTCTGTGAGAGAGAGAGAGAGAGAGAGAGAGAGAGAGAGAGAGAGAGAGAGAGAGAGAGAGAGAGAGAGAGAGAGAGAGAGGAGGGGAAGATGAATTGAGGGCTGAGGTAATGTGGTGCTTGAGGACCCTTTCCCGTAGGAAACCCTTTCATTCCGTTTTCCCTTCTCTCAGACACCCTAATGGAGAGGACACAACACGCTCCTTTGGAGAGGATGAACCCTGCCACTACACAGCGGGCACATAAAAGGAGGCCATTGTGTGTGTGTTGTGCTCTGGAGTGCGGCGGTGTGTTTTGTGTGAGGCATCTCGGAGAAGCCCCCCCCGCCCTGTGTGTGTGTGTGTGTGTGTGAGCCCTGCAGCAGCAGCATGCAGGGGCTGGCGGCGTTGGGTCCAGGGGACCCCCCTCACGGGTGCATTATTCATCGGCTGGAGTAAGGACGGTTTCGCAGAGCCATTTCAGGGGCGCGCACGAGATGTTAACCCTCCTAAACGGTGTGCGCTATTCCAGCCTGTGGAGCCGTCTGGTTTCAGCTCCCGCTCACCTTTTCCTTTCGACGCGGCCACGCTCCTTACGATAACAACACCGCGTGAATTATTCATCGGGCTGCTATCAACGCCGGCAGAGCTGTGCACGGCTACCCACTGGTCAGCCGTGCGCGCTCGCCCGCCTCCCGGTTGAGTCTGTTGCCCCCTTGTGGCAGGACAGGTGTAAGGCAGGCGTCGTGAACCGTCGGAGCCCACTGTCCGTTGCCCCCCCCCCCCCCCCCCCCCCCCCCGACAGAGGTCAATCGCGTCAATACTCTCTTGCCCCGGGATTGCACGGGTCAGCGCACACAGTGTTCCTGGATAGCCCGGGCGTGTGGCGCGTGCCCCGCACTGTAGATCTAACCCTACGTGCAGCTGTGCCATCGACGTCTCACTACTCCTGTCAGGCTGAGGGATCGTGCCGGGGCATGTCGCGGTAGCACAGCCCCTCCGGCCGGGCTTCAAAACGCCGACGTCCCAGCTCCCAGGAGCGCTGAGCCCCGTGAACAGAGCATTCCAGCTGAGCATGTGAGCACGCGAGGAGAGGGGAAAACAAGAGACACGCACTTCGGCATTCGTTAATCCTTTTGTGAGGGAAAAACAATGAGTGTGAAAGGATATCATGCGCGGGATGTCTTCAGGCAGACTGTAATCGCGTTATGCATGCTCAGGGGGAGCGGGATTGGTGCGTGTGTGTATGTGTGTGTGTGTGTGTGTGTGTGTGTGTGGCTTCGTGTGTGTGGCTGTGCATGTGTGTCGTGTGTCTGTGCTTGGGATGGAAGATCATAACGTCTTAATTAGGGGGGGATTTATGCAAATTAGGGAATTCTATTCTTTTTTTCCCCCCTCTTTCTCCCCGCGAGCCATTTTTTCTGTGTGGAAAATCAGATTTGCCGATGCAGGATAAGGAGATTTCAGGGTGCTTTACTCAAACAACAGATTACGCTGGCATTGCCAAGAACAGGGTGTAATTGAATTAGGCACCACCCTGGTCCAGACCAGCCTCCGTGTGTCTGTGTCCAGGCCAATTGGAACTGATAGGCAGACCTGTCTCTCAGAGTCAGTGCGGACTCCTCTCCAATGTCACACTGGTGGAATGTGTGTTTGGTTATTGATGGCACCAGTGGCCCTGCCTCTTTCCCTGGATAGCATCCGAACAGCTACTGTATCTCAGATCAGCCGGGCTGGGAAATTACAGGCCGCCGGATCCATTCAGAAAACCGGGATGTCTGTGTGTGTCTGTGTGTGTGTGTGTGTGTGTGTGTGTGTGTGTGTGTGTGTGTGTGTGTGTGTGCGCGCACGCGCGCCTCCCTCCACTGTAGCTTATAAACTCCATTCATGCCGCAGGCTAGGCACATGACTACAGAATCGTTCAGTCTCTTCGCAGAATGTGGTTCGTTGTCCCGATGATGGAAAACCATACTGCCTCGGCAGGAAACGTACGCTACGACAATTTGCATGTAATCACTTTCCTTCACAGCCTGCCAGTTGCAGATAATCAGGATCCGGTAGGAAATTGTTAAACTTGAACGGACCAACGGTGTAAGACTTCAGTGTTAGCCGTCGGTCTGGGCAGGTTGTTCTAGGATTCCTTCTCCACGACTTACCCAGTCAGATATTAGCTGCAGGACGGAAGCAAAACATACCAAGAGGAGGTGCAGTGATACTGCCAATTTGCTGCAGACATGTCAGTGCGCTGCAGTTGCTCTGACAAACCACTAGATGTAGCTGTGGTCTACTCCCTGTCAGACGGTTGACTGGCGACACAGTAAACAATGACCTCAGGATTTGTCCTTGACATACTTCAGTTTTCCTGTACGCCTGAGAGGTAGAAGCAGAATTATAACGGCCCCTTAACCCTTGTTTCACGCAGGCCGATCCACTGAATCCTATTCAAAGAAGCCAAGGTGAAGAAGATGACCGTGAACAATACAGAGGGAATGTCAGTAAACCCCATATGGTAAAGTCAATAGGAAAGTGTTTGAGTCCACTTTGGGAATGAGAGTCTGTTTGCTTACAGGAGATGATGGAAGGGTGATGTCTGCCTGCCTGTCTATGTGCTGCCCCCTGGTGTGTGAAGATGGCGACTACGCCCGCTCATTAGCCCGGCCCTGGGCTCGCCAGGTTAATCTCACAGCTCAATCAGCTCTGGCCTGGTGGCCCATGTCGAGTCCTATGTCTGCTTGCGTGCCCGCATGTTTAAATGTTCTTAGTGCTTTCCTATTCATCCGTGCCAGCTAAGCCTGAGATGGCTTAGCGGTCCATCGAACGTGTGTGTATGTGTGTGTGTGTGTGTGTGTGTGTGTCTGTGTCTGTGTGTGTGTGTGTGTGTGTGTGTGTGTGTGTGTGTGTGTGTGTGTGTGTGTGTGTGTGTGTGTGTGTGTGTGTGTGTGTGTGTGTGTGTGTGTGTGTGTGTGTGTGTGTGTGTGTGTGTGTGTGTGTGTGTGTGTCTGAAGGTTGAGCGAGAATGTCTTTTCGCGTCCCGATTGCCAATACTTTGCTTAGCTCTATCTTCTGTGTGTGCTGATAAGGCCTGCTCCCCTCAGCCATTAGTGTGGCCTGTGGACTCTGATAAGAGCCTGCCTTTTGTCTCTGTTTAGACAGTGTGTCAGTGCGGGGCTGGACAGCCCAACAGAAACCAGTTAAGAGGTGTGTGTCACACAGACCAACAGAGGAGAGGCTGGGCCTTGCTTTGCTTGGACTGTTCCAGGACATTGGATTGCTTTGGTTGTTCGGACAGAGTTTGCTGTGACACATCTGGTTAACGTGCCCTGGGTTGGTATTGCTGCTAGCACAAACCTTGAGTGTGCGTGTGTGTGTGTGTGTGTGTGTGTGTGTGTGTGTGTGTGTGTGTGTGTGTGTGTGTGTGTGAGTGACACTGGTGACTGCTCCAGGAACCAGATGTGCCACGTGCGGGTCTAACCACTGAAGTCTCCAATAAAACTACAGTCTTTTATCTTGGTGTGGGAGACTTGCCTGTGATCGAGCCCCATGTTGTAGTTCAACTGAAAGCCCTATCAAAACACCTACTACATCTGTGCCAATGCTGCGAGAGGGAGGATGATATAAACACAGCTACATAAGTGCATCTCAAAACGTCCTGTACACAAAATGATTCCTTTCTTTGTCCTACACTTACTTGCCTATGCTTTTGACACACGATATAGAGAAATGTGTCAAATACTTTGAAGAGTTCCCTGGCCTAGAAATGCCAGGTGGAGACTCTGATATAATGGGTTTTTGAATGACGACCCACCCCGTGTCCGGTTTTCAGGCGTGAGCCCCCACTAGCCTCTCTAGCCCAGGGAGCTAATTGGTTGTCAAGGGAACAAAGGCCAGGTTGGTGAAGGAGAGTCCGTGGCCGTGAGTGACAGCGGTGGGATCCCCATGGCAACGAGGGAGTAACCCGTGGCGGTGTCGACGCTCGCCCAGGTGTCCTCTGAGGAGGCCATTGTTTGTACTTCCCTGTCGTGTGTGGAAACGTCGCCTGAAGCCATCCCGCCTCAGACCCTCCTCCATGTTTCATGTCTGACTGACACCTTCCTTTATTTCCGCTCGGATTCCCCGGCCACACTCAAACACCGAGACCCCCCCTCCCGTCTCGTGTTCCCTCACCTGTCGGAACGTTTCTCTATTCCATTTCCGTTCTCACCTCATCCCTGTCGCTGGGGAATGCCCTGGTGTTTTCCTGGTGTGAGACGGTGTGTTGTCTGCTGGTGGTCCCAGACACACACGGCGTCCCGCCTGCCTGTCTGTCTGTCTGGCTGCCAAACACACACCTCTCTGTTTATGTACCAGAGCCCACCGCCTCGCAAACTCCCTCATCTCTCTGGGCCATGGGCTGGCGGGCGGGCGGGCGGGCGGGCTGGCTGGTGGGCGGGCGGGCGGGCGGGCGGGCGGGCGGGCGGGCGGGCAGGCGGGCGGGTGGGCTGTAAAACAAACACGTGACACGTTGAAACGATGTGTCCAGTCTTTCACCTACCATTAGCATTCAGTGTGTACCGTCGGTGTCTGGAGCCCTGACAGTTTTCGGGCTCCATATACACCTAATAAACTCCCACCGTGGGTTTGTTGTTTTGGTTGGCCACGTTGGCTTCAAACAGAACCATCCAAGGTCTGTCCATCGCTCACGACTTATTGGCTGTGTCTGCACACGGCTACCGCCGCCAAACAAAGCACACACACAGTTGTAAAAATAGATATCTCTTTCTTAGTCCTGTTTGTTTGACAACGTTGGCGAGGTGTGTGTGTGTGTGTGTGTGTGTGTGTGTGTGTGTGTGTGTGTGTGTGTGTGCCTAAGAGGGCCTATTGAGTAGTGTTCACCTCTTTGTTTTCTGTCCATGTACCTCCTACCCAGGATGACACCACCACTGCCTCGCTGCCCTCATGGCTATATATGTCTATCTGTTTGCTGGCTTTTCCTCCCCCTGGCCCTAAGCAAAGCAGAGCTTTCCTGGCAGGGACCTGTGAACTGTGCCCGCCCAGGACCGACTGCTGGTCCTGGGGGCTCCGCTGAGGGGCCCAGCCAGGCTGCCTGGAAGTGGGGCCCAGTGTGACTCTGTCTCTCTCTCCCCCGTATAGGAGGTTACTGTGTGTAAGGGGCGGACGGACTCGGTGTGACTCAACACGATGAACTCCCTCGGCACACAGTTTACGGCAGGGCTGGGTAAAGTCTGAGGTCTGCTAGGTGGTATTGACTAAGCGGGTGGAGAACTGACATGCTCTGGAAGTGGCGATGTGTTTAGATGGCTGGGGGGGGTTAAGGGCAGGAAAAAGAGGAGGAGGAGGAGGAGGAGGCTAGAAGCCAGATGTTTTGTCATGGGACATGTATGGGCAAAATGGAAAATGTGTGGACTAACTGATGACGCTGGCTAATTCCCTTCATGTGGCATTCCCGCCATCTCCCAGCCCTCCAATATGGGGGATTTCGGGAAATTCTGGGATGGAAAGGAGCACTTTGTGTTGCGTCACAGGCTGTATGTAAATTACCTATCCACCAGCTAATTAAGCTCAAACCTCCGCGCTGCATATGGCGGCCTCTGGATTCAAGGGTTTTTTATTTGCTCCAACAGCAACAGCCGCTGGTGAGTGTGTGCGTGTGTGTGTGTGTGTGTGTGTGTGTGTGTGTGTGTGTGGGCGGGCGTGAATGTGTGTGTGTGTGTCTGTGTCTGTGTGTGTGTGTGTGTGTGTGTGTGTGTGTGTGTGTGTGTGTTAGACAGAGTGGATGGTTGTTAGAGCTCTGGAGGGTACGCCGGTCGATAGATCCTTGTAGGGCCACCATGGCTTGCACATCTTCCTCCTCCTCTCTTTTTTGGGCATCTCTCCTTCGTCTGCTCCTCTGGCTTGTGTCCTTGGCTCACCCTCCACCCTCCACCCTCCCTCCCACTGCGGCCCTCCGCTGGTTCTGCCAGAGTGTCACATTAGCCCAGAGGCGCCGCACACTGAGCGTGTGCCCATGTGCAGGCAGAGCCATCGTCCCCGCCACAGTGCCCCAGACGGCCCACACACACATCCCTGCCCTCCGTCTCCGTTGTGGGGCCCGTCCCCCAGCGCCAGCGTGGAGGGACGCCCTCCCAAAACCAGGTTGAGCCGAGAGAACAGCCCCCGCCCGTGCCCTTGTTGTCTCCTCGTATCAGGTGGAGGAGAGCGCTGAGTTTGCTGCAGGGCTTCCCACAGCGGAGCTACCCCTACCTGCACCGTTCTCCATCCAACCTTCCCCAGACGGGGGAGCAGCACTCCTGCCGCGGTGCAGCCCGAGGCCAGGCTGGGACGACCCGGGTCAGGTGTCCCCCAGTGGGCTGAGACAGCTCTGTCTGCGGTGGGGGACCGCTCACCCACCTCCCCCCCCCGTCGGACTCTCCTCCTCTTCTCTGGATGCGGTGGTCAGCTAGTGGCTGTTGGCGTCCCGTGCGGAGGTGTGTGTAAACACAGGGCTGTGTTGGTGGGGTGGGCGCCTCGCTGGCCGTGCCACACATGTTGTGCAGCCCCACATCTGCCCCCGGTGTAACCCTGCCCCACCGTGCGTCACTCTGGCACTAGTAAAAACACTGGAGCAGCCTGCAGCCACTCCCTTTCCCTCCCTGCACTGTGTCTGTATGCTCTCTCTCTGTGTGTGTGTGTGTGTGTGTGTGTGTGTGTGCGTGTGTGTGTGTGTGCGTGTGTGTGTGTGCGTGTGCGTGTGTGTGTCCCAAGTGTGTGGTTTGTGTTTTCATTTTGTGCATAGACACCCCCCTTTTCTGCTCATTAGAAACAAGATGCCATCGAGGAAAAGGCCATTAAGGTTTACCATACCAAAGAGAATTATTGTTTCATTAAAAAGGTGTAATTTCCACCTTGGGACACACTTAATACAGCCACAATTTAGTCCATAACCACATCTTAAAACGACTAATGAATATTAAAAACCGTAAATGCCATCTTTAAAGGTGCTCTATCTCTGTTTGCCACGTGAAATGTGTACAGTTTTTACAAAGAGATTGATGGTCTCTATAAAAGCCTTTCCGTGGGCTGCAGCCCGGCCCTCCAGCCCCCTGAACATGCATCTATCCACAGTGTGGCCATTAGATAAGCTTTCCTAGAAGGCAGTCTTACACTGCTGTGGGCGCTGAGATGAACAGTGGGGCTGGCCCGCTGACAGTCCTTAGACGCTACTCGAGAACACACACAGACACACACACTCAATCGTCCTGGGCTCCGTGTGGTAGAATGCAGGGATACGGGCCTAAGCCCTGTCAGTTGGGCTGGAGACGTTTTGCGAAGTGGGACATTAAGGCTTTGAACGGCTTTTATCCACCGTTGTCACACTGAGGCCCTAATGACCAGAAATAGCTCTCTCTCTCTCTCTCTCTCTCTCACTTTCTCTCTCTCTCGCTCGTCTGTTTTCCAGGCTTTCCACGCTTTTCCATCGATACAGTGGGGGTTGGTGGTGGCTCGTTGCCATGGAAACAGCAGGCGTAAGCCTGAACGCGGGTGCTTGTGAGAGAATTCTCCCTTTTGTGACAGTGTGTGTGACAAGGTGCAGTGTTTGTGTGTGTGTGTGTGTGTGTGCGCGCGTGCGTGTGCGTTCTGGATGTTATGAGCAGTTTGTGGAATGGCAGGATTCACTGACTGCTTTAGCAGCACTTAGTAGAACAGATTGTACAGGGAATGAGTGGAAGTGTGACTGGCCTTGGTCTCTTGTTCGGCAGGCATAATGAGAACTTCTTCAGCGGTGCTGTCGCTCTGGAGAAGAGTGGAGCGCAAATCGCCTGTCAGTTCAGTTCTATTCGTTTTGGCATGTCCATGCTGATGACAGCAGTAATTGTAGCGCCACTGGCCAGCCCCAGTCTTCTTTCCAACCTCTAAATGTGAGCGAATGGGGTCATCTTGGCTGTAGCCGTGACGGACATGTGGTAATTACGGACATTGGCTGTATTTTTCTGAGCTCTGTTTCGTTTGCGCTAATAGCTAGCATTAGCCGAGCCTTTGGAATTCATTTGACGTCTGTCAGCTTACGTTAGTCATCGTTTCTTTCTACAGCAAAATGTTTGCCCGTTACCACAAGCCCCGCTAACACGCTGGATTTAATGATCCCTGATGTGATGTCCTCCCAGACCGTAGTTCCACAACACTTCCTATGGGCTGGTCCAATTATTCCCATCCCCGCGTAGTTTTCAGCTGCTCTGAACTTCATCGTGGCCTTTCTCCGCTCTCATTAGGAGGGTGAATATTCCACAGCTCATCAGCTTGATTGGTTACCTCTGCCTCCCACTGTGCGAAGCCCCCTTCAAAATCAACACTAACGACACCGCAATCAACCCCCGCCCCGGGGGAAGATCAATGCGAGCAGTGCTCGGGAATCCTTTACATATTTGATTTACTGCCCTTTCTAGAAATAACATTACCAGGCAGATGAAAGGGGTGAATTGGATTGTAAATGAGGTTCTAATCACCGAAGGTATTTGTACCCGGCCACACCGTTAGGACCTGGAGAGACGAAGGAACAGGAGATCAGTGGGCTTTTCACAATTCACCTGCTGAGAAAAACAGGACTTTAGTTCAGGGTGCGATTGGTTTGCCTGTTGGAGTGCGGCACTACATGCTGTCCCCATCCCTCCCTCCTACTGTTTCAGGAAAACAATCATAGGCCTGTCATATCTCGGTAGGAACAGCTGGATAAAAAACGGACCGGACACAGTAGAATGGTGAAGTCAGTGCTGCTCAAAGGAATGGAGATGAATTATTGATCCCCCTGATTAACTATTCATTGGCGGGGCCTTGACCCCCTGAGGAAACAGGATTAGATGAGGGGGTGGTGGCCAGCGAATGGACCATGGCCATGTGCCGTCAGCGTCTTCCTCATCCTTCGTCAGCGCCTTCGCTGTCTTTATCATCGTCATCACCTCCACCCCCCCCACCAACACCCCCGTCAGCGCAGCCCGTCAGAGCCTCCCACAGAGCGGATGAGTCACGCTCCGCCTGTGCGGGAGACGATGTCAGGAACGAAGGAATGGCCTCTCTCCCCTCCCCCCCCCCCGTGTGTCGCTGCGTTCTGACCGCGTTCCCTCACAGCTCGGCGGCGCAATGGAGAGCTCAGAGGAAGCCGAGCGGATTGGACGTGACCGAGGGCGGCCGCACAGCTGCGCACACTTATCGCCGTGACGAAGCGCCCGCGCCCGCCGCCGACATCTGTATCGACGAGCTCGTCTGATTGGACACGGTGGTTTTAATTTGAAGTCGCTCTAATTGAATTTCCGAGACATCTCTTAATCGAAAATGTATGTCGTAGTGAATTAATTAGCTTTCAAGTCACAGGGGGTGGTTTGCCATAAAAAAGGCGCAAAATTTACATCGGCATTAAAATGATTCAATTACAAAAAATACTGCACGTGCGTTCCTTTGCATTAAAATGACAGAGTATGTTTCTTCTTATATGAATTAGTTCAGTGCTATGGTGGCATTTATAATTTAATGCCCATACCATTTAAGCAGAACATTAGCTTGATCAGGTTGGATCTTTTGCCTCTGCTCTTAATACCTGATCCAGGATGTAGGGGCTAATCCCCACCCCATAAGGATAGCCGGCTCCACCCGTCCAACGGATTCCGAGGGAGGTGGTGCCAAGTCTGATTCCTCCCATCTCATCCTGTTAGAGGTAGGCTGGCTTAGAGGTGGCCCTGTAAGCTTAGCATTTAGTCTGCATCCCTGGGTGCTCCTGCATCATCGCCCCCTGTGACGGGTGGGAAGGCTGCCAGGCTGCTGGAGCAGGGCTCGCTGAGGGGAGGTGGAGCTGGACCACAGCCAGCACCACGTTCTGGGAGCCAGGCCAGGGCTGTAGGCAGCAGACCTGCTTCACTCTTTCTCCTGGAGATATCCCGCTAATCCTTCCGCCGCTTACCAATGGCAGAGAGAAAGAGAGAAAGAGAGAGACAGACTGTCTTACATGCACACACACACACACACACACACACACACACACACACACACACACACACACACACACACACACACACACACACACACACACACACACACACACACACACACAGCTGTTCAGATTGATTGTATGTCTTTTCTGGAAACTATAATGTGAATCTCTTGGGTTGTCTGAGCCACCAAACCTCCCCAAGAGGGCAGTCAACCAATGGTGACAGAGATCACACACACACACACAAACACACACACACACACACACACACACACACACACACACACACACACACACACACACACACACACACACACCTGTTCGGATTGATTGTATGTCTTTTCTGGAAACTATAATGTGATTCTCTTGGGTTGTCTGAGCCACCAAACCTCCCCAAGAGGGCAGTCAACCAAAGGTTGAGGAGTTCACACACACACACACACACACACACACACGGTTTACAAGGGTCAAAGAGGTGTGTCCTTTCTGTCGGTACAGAATGAAGGTTGTAGTCCGGGTTTTGGTCTCATCCCTTGGCTTAGTGGGTGGGCCACCTGTCAGAGCAGTCCCAAGCTGGAGCTCTAAGGGAGCACCTTATTTTAACGGTCCCATGTACCCTTTTATGCCTCTCTCTATCGTCTCCAGTCAATTAGGGTGAATTGAGTTCAGACCCTGTAAACCTTCATTTCTAAGAGTAAGGGCAGTACGCCCAGGGCTGAGTGAGTCAGGACTCTCATTGAGCTTGGTTTCTGGAAGCTCTACGGTATTGGACAGCAACGGAGGGAATCCGTCGCTCTTGATCAGTTTGGT
Source organism: Galaxias olidus (assembly GCA_026901105.3). NCBI lineage: Eukaryota > Metazoa > Chordata > Actinopteri > Galaxiiformes > Galaxiidae > Galaxias > Galaxias olidus. The sequence goes on from JAPMUY010003706.1 coordinate 73,869, forward strand.
CTTTTCCACTGGTTGACCTCTGAAAAATACATACGTATGTTCTCTGAAGCTGATGCCATTGAAGTCGACACTGTAGTCCTTAAAGGCTTCACCATGTATTTGAACTTGGTGGAACAGGGCATTTCCTAGTCAGTAGTGGAACTGTATGTTTGAGGTCATTTGATTAAAACTAAAGTCCCCCCCCCTCCAATCATTTTGTATTTACGTAGCCTTTTCAATTTTAATCAGGCCTCAGTGTTCCAACCTCTACCGTCTTGGCATGAAGCCATGGCCACATGTGTTCGGCGTCACCGGGGACGTGCGCGGTGACTCACCCGGCCAACACGTGAGGAAGACTCGGAGCAACATGACCTCCTGGCCTCGGCTTCCTCCAGGAATAATAGTTTCCTCTCCCTTCAAAGGAAACCAATTATAGTGGCTCTGCTCCGCCGGGGAGAGGGGAGCAACGCGACGGTGTCCCTCCCCAAAGGTGAACGACCGGGGCCGGCTGCCGGCCTGCCTTCCATCCCCGTAATGACTCCGGCTAGTAGGCAGTTAAGGACCTCTTATTGTCTCAATAAATTCTCTTGGGCTGTGGGGGAGAACGAGCCTATCCCCAGTGGGGCGTCGCCGGGCTGGAGTGTGCCGCTGTGCTGACTGCGTAGACGTGGAGAGGATCACCTCAGACCACTCACTCCTACCAGACAGCAGTGTGTCTCTCACCGGACGCCCTCGAGAGAGTGAGGCGTCTTTGTCTAGTGCATCACACTGCTGCTTCTTGGCGTTCTTTTTTTTTTTGTAGGGTCAGTGTTTGTTGCTGTTGCCGGGGAGACAACAACTAGGCTCGCATCTGCTTTGAATTTGGAATTAGCCCCGGCGAATTGTCCATTGCAAGACTTTTAACTTTGGCTCAGCTTCTCCCGTCCTCCTCCTCTCCCTCCCCATGTCCCTCTCATTTCCCTCTCAGTGACTCGGAGGCCTGGCTGGTGTGTGTGTGTGTGTGTGTGTGTGTGTGTGTGTGTGTGTGTGTGTGTGTGTGCATGTGTGTGTGCGCACTCTCACAGTCCTCAGGCTGCGTGTCAGAGAGCTGCTGCAGTGCTGGGCACCCCTGGCAGCCTGCGGACTGGTGGAGAGAGAGGGAGAGAGAGAAACTGAACTGGGTCACACGTGACACTGACGGAGAGAGCGGAAGAGAATGAGAGAGAGAGAGAGAGAGAGAGAGAGAGAGAGAGACAGAGAGAGAGAGAAGCGGAGGAAGACGAGGTCGTATATGTGCAGTCGGGGTGTGAGGGGTAAACCCTTAGGGGACCCTGACGTTCTCCACTCCTCCCCGACAATGGGGCTGTGAAACCTGCTTAGCGCTCCGTAGCCATGTAGAGCGGTGGCAGGGGGCTCGGGGAGAGGCACCGGGGACTATAAGGAGCTGGAGGGGGGGGGGGGGGGGGCGCTGGTGTTAAGCCGCCGCCGGGCGACTGGAGTGTGGGTTCAGGCCGTGTGCCGGCTGCCAGCGCCTTATGAAGACATGGTGGGAGGAGACGTGGGCTCACTGTAGCACAGCCCCGTCCCCATCTCTCTGGCCCGCGCGACTGGAGAGAAGCCTCGCAGTGGTGGGCTAGCGTTTCAATTTAGCCTGCTGGCGCAATCTGTGTGTGTGTGTGTGTGGCTGGGTGCCTATGTATAGTGTGTGTGTGTGGCTGGGTACGTATAGTATTGTGTGTGTGTGTGTGTGTGTGTGTGTGTGTGTGTGTGTGTGTGTGAGATGCTGGGGGTGGGACCGGAGCAGGCTGGCATGGACACTGATGTGATCCGACATGGCGGAGGCTTCTACAGGACGCTGGGAGGCCCGTGCTTCCAGCCCAAACAAGCGGATCAGCTCCCTCCCTCGTCCCCTCCTCCCCTCCCTCCCTCCCTCCCTCCCTCCCTCCCTCCCTCCCTCCCTCGTCCCCTCGTCCCTTCTGCTCGTCTGGCCTAGCGCTGGCTGCTTGTGTGTAGGCTGTGTGCCTCCCAGCACTCTGACAGGCTCATTTCATGGAATTTTCTTAAGTGGGGTGTCTTTGCAAGGTCATGACGGCTCCTATTTGTTTTTTACTCTCCCTCTCTATTTGTTATCTTTCTTTTGATCTCACTCCCTCCGTCTATCGCTCTACTCTGTCCGTCTGTCCCTCTCTTAATCCATCTATCTCTCTTCTCTATCCCTCTCTCTCGTGTGCTTACGCGTCCGTGTCAAAGTGGCGTGCCCTGCCGTAAAGTAAAGCGATGAGGAAACGCGTGGCTGGCCTTGTGTCATCCGTCATGGCGGCGCGTGCTGGTGGGACGCGTGGTGGAACGCCCTTCAGAGATCCCGCTGACACAAACCCCCACCCCCACCCACAGATCCCCCCCTCCACCAGAGGTTCATGTGGTACAGTGTCTCATAACAGAGCTGTCCTCTCTCATACGTTTATAAGGGACTGTGTTTGTGCGGCGTGGCTGCCAGTCTACTCTGAGCGGAGGCAGCGGGGGAGGACGTCCCTGTGGCACGCGCGTCGCCCCTCTGTCTCCCTGCTTCCTGTGCCCCCCTCGCCGGGGTCAACACACTTGTCCTTCGTCAGTCTTCCCATGACCCCCGCTGACCCCCCGGAGCGTGCGGCAGATCCCACGTCGGCACGCGGCCCTTCTTCCCGAAAAACAGGATTTAGAGCTCAGGGGGGCGCGACCCCGTCTCGCTGTGGGAGCAGAGTCGCTGGCTAAGCTCTTTAAGGGATTGCTTACCGGCTGAGCGCTCACCTTCTAATCTGATCACAGGATTCAAGATCAAGGGGAGCTGCTCTGTGGCGTCTGGTACAGGGCGGGGGGGGGGGGGGGCTAGCGAAGGCTTTCGTCGGGCGGTGGAGGATTCCTGTGCTGTTACGTACATCCAAGGACGTCCACTCCTAGGACCGCGGTCTCCAGCGTTTTCAGAGGGACGTGGAACGGAGCCGGGGCCCGGCCCAGAGAACGCTCCCTCAGCGTGTGAGCGGGACGCGGCACTGTTCTCTCCCCTGACCGTGGCTCCGTCACGGCAACCAGCGGCCTTCAGAAGGGCAGGAGGATCCCGCTCAGAGTGGCCCCAACGAGGGTTGGCTAATGAATTCTGACAGTGCCGTTTCTCGGCGGTTCTGGAGGGTTTCCGCTCTTTTTTTCTCCTCGGCAGGGTTTGGTCGACGTTTGCCAATTAGGTGGTGCATTTCAGTGGTGCTGGAGTGATGCTGACCGCCAAGAGCCGCTTGGAAGCACCATTCAAACCAAGAAGCTTGTTCCATTGCAGGCCCTTCCAAACCTCTTCACTCAGTTCACACACACACACACACACACGCACGCACTCACACACACACACGCACACACACACACACACACACACACACACACACACACACACGCACACACGCACGCACGCACGCACGCTTCACACAAATTCACACGCAAACCAATCTTTTCATTTCCTTCATTAGGCTGCTCGAAAGGCCAACGAGCAACATGGCCCTTTCAAGTGGCTGGGCGGCCTCTTGCAGTTGTTTTAATATGCAACTCCCCCTTGGTCTGTGCTGTGGGCTGGGCTCGACTAGGAACACTGCTGCCAACGCCGGGCACATTAAAGCACTCCATAGACGTTTCCTTTTGTGGCCCGGCCTCAGTGTGTTTCTTATTGTATTAATCCACAACTGTTTTGGATGTGATCATTTTTCAAAGCGTTGTTTTCAAGCTGCGCGGCTTTTATGGCCGTTCGTGAAATGGGGTTTGTCAGCTTTGAAATGCCATCAAAGGCCAACGGGGGAAATGAGGCCTTAGAGACGATTTCCTCAAGGTTCAGCCCACGCTTGTGTTCCACCAGCGTCTTTCCTCTGACATTTTGTCCCCGTCCCTTTCACGTTTCATTTGTGTTTGCTCTGTTTGTGCTCGCTGTTTAGCGGCCGAACAGAAAAGATGTGCCTCCCCCGGTTGTCTTGTTCAACTTTTCCGTTGTACTTTTGTTGGGAATAGCAGCGCCGTCCAAGTTCTCCTCGTTAAACAGGTGTCCAAATGGTTCCCGTTGGGCGATTTTCGGTCCCCCCCCCCCCCCCCCCCCTCTCGTTAAAGTGTTCCATGGGGTTTTTTGCCTCGCTCTCCAAACACACTGTTACCTGTTGAGTGGAAGCTATGAGTAAAAGGGGGATTATTTGGGTGGGCACCACTTTGGCAGCCCATTTGTTCTCTGGCACCGAGCGGGCACTAAACAGGCCATAAACATGACGGATGGCTCCCTGCTGGCGGAGCGGGCGAGAGGGCTGGTTCACTGCAACAGGCTCTGGGCCGCGTCCCCGTTCCCATCGGCCCTACCTGCTCCCCCTTTCCCCGCCTCCTTGTCGCTTATGGAGGACAGAGTGCGTGAGCTGCCGTGCCAGGAACTGTGTCATGTTTTTGGGGGAGGCGTTTTCATAACGCGCCATCCACTTCCTCCTTCCTCCTGAGTGAGACTGTTGGCATGCCATCTGAAATCCTGTTTACTGTGCTTTTTCCCTTTCTAGCTATGAGTGCTCATGTATTTCTCTTCTTCTCTTTCTCTCCCCCATGGCCTCTGTCCATCCATCCATCCATCCATCCTGGTCCCTGTATTTGGTGTTGACCTTCAAATCCCAGGTAAGAAGTGCTGTCTGTTTGACTGTGTGTCTCGTGTGTGCTGGCATGTGTGTGTGTGTGTGTGTGTGTGTGTGTGTGTGTGTGTGTGTGTGTGTGTGTGTGTGTGTGTGTGTGTGTGTGCTGGTATGTGTGAGAGGGCCCTGGTGTCAGCTCCAGCACCATCACCGTGGGGGGTCTCTGGGCTCTCAGCAGACGCCTCAGAGACACAGCTGACTGCCAAAGAGGAGGGGCGCTGCCTCTGGAAGGATGAAAGTTCAAAATAATCCTCAGTGCGTGATGCGTGTGTGTGTGTGTGTGTGTGTGTGTGTGTGTGTGTGTGTGTGTGTGTGTGTGTGTGTGTGTGTGTGTGTGTGTGTGTGTGTGTGTGTGTGTGTGTGTGTGATGTTGTGGGTAGAGGGTGTGTGGAGGTTTCTAGGGGTTTGTCTCCCTCATCCTCTGGGTGGGGTACCAGCGTACAGAGCAGGGCTCTCCTCACAGCACCCAGGCCAGATTAAGGGCTCTCTTCATTCAGCCTGGAGACCTGGGCTACCTGGGCCGAACTGCAGGGGGATGAGGGTGTGGGCGGAGGGGGATCAGGTTCACACACACACACACACACACACACACACACACACACACACACACACACACACACACGCGGCGTACAAAAGCGTGAGCGCAAATGTTCACTTTATTTAGCATGCTACAAACTGCTACGGTTCACCCACACCTCTGAGACAGAAGCCTCCTTGCTGAATGCTACCTTATGCAAATGAGTCGCGGTGCGGATGATGAATGATGCATGCATGCTAACAATTATCTCGGCAAATCGGCACCGCCTTCCAAACTTTATGATGGAAAACCATTAGCGTTCTGGATCCACACATTGAAGTGATCAGCGTACAGATCTAGATCCAGATCCTGCCTGGAGAGAGAGAGAGAGAGAGAGAGAGAGAGAGAGAGAGAGAGAGAGAGAGAGAGAGAGAGAGAGAGAGAGAGAGATGTTTAAGGAAGGAGATCTTTTCTAAATGTGGCGGCGCCCCTCCCTCAGCCCCCCCCCCTCTCACAGATGCACACACGCACTCTCTCTCTCTCTACTCTACTGTACTCTCTCTCTCTCTCTCTCTCTCTCTTTCTCTTTGATGTAGAAAACGGAGGCACCTGGGCTAGCACAGAATGGAGCGTCTCCCTTCATTAGTCTCTACGTCTATGGCTCTCTCTTCACTCCCATACTGCCACTCTCCTCCTCCTCCTGCCACCCTTTTTCTTTGCCCCATCCCCCTCCATGTCACTCTGTTCTGTTCTGTTCCCTGGAAACACACTCCCCAGCTTCCTGTCTCTGTGTGTGTCAGTGTGTGTATGTGCCCTTGTCGTCCCGGTGCTCAGACACAGGCGGACACACAGGGTGTTGCAGGGACGTTGGTGAGGGATAGTAACAGCCGTAACCCGAGGGCTCATGTTAGCCTGTGCCATTCCCACATACATACCCTCTTGGGTGTTGTAGTTCCAGATCAGTTTGAAATCCGGCACGTTCTTTGC
>JAPMUY010003706.1:85000-107604 GCA_026901105.3 Galaxias olidus
TCCCTCCCTCTTCCCAAACGGCTAATTTAGTCGGCTCTACCGGAGGAAAAAAACATCCGCTTTCCCTAGAAGATCACTTAGCCTCAGTGACGCTGGGAGACTGTGGCTCTGCTTTCCGGTGCACTGGGAATTCCTGCTTTCGGACATTACGCCTGTGACCGTTCCTGTATCAACACCAGAGGGAATTCTGTTATTCCTAGCAGGAGCGCCGGCTGTCTTTGAGCGGGGGACAGGTGGGAGCAGAGCAGGGGGAAGAGGGACGGACAGACGGACGGACGCTCCTCTGATTCTCCCCCTGGCTAAGATCCCTGGACATCTGGACACTGGGAAGACAACACACATCGACGCCGAACAGCGGGTCTCGGTTTGCGTGTGTTTGCGTGTGTGTGTGTGTATGCTCCTGCTGGTCGTCTCCTTCGTTATGCACCAGACTGTCCGGTGAGTGTGTGGACGGAGTGTGTGACCGTGCCTCCAAGGGGGGCCGCTTACGGAGGGGAGCCGGTGGACGATGGCTGCCCTCCTGGTGTCCTCTAAGATGAAGTCGGGACTGCCCAAACCCAAGCCGGTGCACAGCGCCCTGCCCATCCCCCAGATCCCCAGCCGACCCCAGGCTCTGGCCCTGCCCGCGCCCCTCAAGCCCCCCAGCAGCCAGCTCCCCGCCCTGGGCCAGCAGACGAGCTGGGCAGCCCAGAGAGCCGGCACTGGGGCTCCAGCTACAGACAGTGGAGTGGACACACAGGTTAGAGGGGCATACCTATCTGTCTATGGGGCGCCCAGTGAGGGCTCCCAGTGTGTGGCTGAACGGGTCTGCTTTCTGTCTGTGTGTGTGTGTGTGTGTGTGTGTGTGTGTGTGTGTGTGTGTGTGTGTGTGTGTGTGTGTGTGTGTGTGTGTGTGTGTGTGTGTGTGTGTGTGTGTCTGTGTCTGTGTGTCTGTGTGTGTGTGAACTGAGTAATGGTGTAACATGGAGACAGGACTGAACAGTGAAGACACTACTGTACAGGGAAGTGGATTAATTCAATTCATTCAAGAAATCAGAAATTTCTTTGTGCAGAAGAATTATCGAGCAGTATGTGTGTTTTGAAATGTGTGTGTGTGTGTGTTTTGAAGTGTGCGGGTGAGTGTGTGTCGTTGTCCAGCCAGGCTGGCTAGCAGGGTGGCTGTTTTGGTTTGTTTGTGAATTATTGGCTCTGCTTAGCAACCCTGCAGAAATGCCTGAGCACAGAGCGAGCGATCGCTCCAACGCCATGTAAGGCTGTGCTCAGGGGAAGGTGGTGTGTGTGTGTGTTCTGTCTCTGAGTGTGTGTGTGTGCATGTGAGCCAGCCAGCAAGTGCATGCTTGGCAACCTGTCATTAGTGAGACGGTGAGTCAGTCTCAGTGACAGTTCCAGCGGGGGGCTGAGGGGCAGAGGAGCGGAGCGTCTTCCTCCCTGACCCCCCCCCCCTCCACTGCAGCCAGGCTGGACGCTGCCGCCGGACACTCACTCACCGGGCTGGTGGCGGCCTTCATTAAAGAGACCTTCTCTTTGTCACTCTGACCCACATTCAACCGAGTCCTTCCTTCTCTCTCTCCCTCTCTTTCTCTCGCTCTCTGTCTGTCTCTCTCTCTCTCTCTCTCTCTCTCTCTCTCTCTCTCTCTCTCTCTCTCTCTCTCTCTCTGTTTGTCTGTCTCTGTCACTGGTGCTGATAAAGTAGCTGCCCTGGGCTGAGATAACCCTTGACCTTCGCGAGTTATTGCGATGGGGTGGAAGAGGCCGCTGTGTTGGTGAACTGTGGACCTTTCCTGTGTGTGTGTGTGTGTGTGTGTGTGTGTTAGTGTACAGTATGAGCGGTCGAGCTGGTCTCTCATAGCAGCTGGTTGTTTATTCTTAGTGTGTGCTGCTCAGTCCATGCCAGGGAATGTACAGTTTGACCAGTGGAGACTCTGTTGTTAAACCAGAAGCTGGAAAGAGGGATCAAGTCGTTGGCCACCGCCGACTGAACAGGGCCCTGTCCTCATCTCCCCCACACCGCCTTCAGTGCGCCGCCAGGACGATGAGGGAACTCTCTGTGGATGTGGTGGTGGAGCCTGGACTCTCCCGGGCGTCTGGCTGACACGGACTCCACTGTGAATCCGGTCCGATGTTAAGTCACGCCACAATGAGAGGGGCGTCTGGTGAGAGCACCTCTGCTTTTGAGTGTGTGTGTGTGTGTGTGTGTGTGTGTGTTGGTGGGGGGATGTGTTCTTGGTAAGGTTCTGTATCTCTCTGTGTCCGTCTTTCTGAGTGTGGCCACTTGGATTAGACTGATAGATCTCCATCCGACCAATTAGAGCCCACTAATCTCATGGAGGCTAGCTGTAATCCCAGGGATTAGCGGAGCGGCAAAGTGTCACCGATACGGCAGACCGCATGACCCCGGCACACGAGCGCTTCCGCGTAGCACCCGCCGCGCCGTGTGTGTGTGTGTGTGTGTGTGTGTGTGTGTGGGGGGGTTGTCGGAGCCTCACCAGAACGCAGGCGCACACACTCCTCGCTTTATGCATCATTTAGGGGTTTAGAGAGGCGAGAGAGTGTCGACCCCGAGGGCACAGCGGCTAAACGGTGTGACATTTCCTCTCTGCTAGACTGAGAGGGCAGGTGGGCCGAGGGAGAGGGAGTCCAGTCTGGCACCCTGTCATGCAGTCAGATCCCTGGGTGTCAATATGCATGAACGAACACTGGGAGCATTCGTGTGTGTGTGTGTGTGTGTGTGTGTGTGTGTGTGCGTGCGTGTGTGTGTATTCTCCTATCATATCTAAAGTCACTCCCCCCTCCCTGTCCAGGTGTTCGTCCCACTGACACACTTGACTAGCAGAGCATTGTTCTGACACTGGCACAGGCTCTGCTGCCCTCTGGTGTTGTGCCCAGGAGCTGCACACATGGACATTGGTGCTCCTTTGAGAGAAAGAGCAGAGAGTGGGCTTTTTTCAAGGCCGTCTGCTACTTCAGGCAGCGAATGCAGAAGTGTACGAATGTGTGTGTTTGAAATGGTTTGTATCTTTTCTTGAAGGTCATCCGTTTTCTTCTTTGTGTCGACAATAGGAGGAGTGGAGTTTCATTCGGCCATGACCAAAGGAGCCCCTATCTCTCACTCGTTTTTCTCCTCCTCCCCCGCGTTGTTGCTGTCCTTCTCTCTCTCCTCCTCGGCGTGTCTTTCTGTCTATGTAACCTGGCCGGGCTTTGTTGCCAGCTCGTTTCTCCTTGGCTGTTGAGATGACAGAGGGCCGGGCTGCAGAGCACAGTGCTGGGGATGTGAAGGGCATGGCAACAGCTCCCAGTCCACAGGAGACCCTGCTGAAAAACGACTTCTCACAGGGAAACTCGAAACTATTGTGCATGCACACTGAGAGACACACACACACACACACACACACACACACACACACACGCCTGCATGCACACTGACACACACACACACAGACACACACACGCACACGTACGCACTCCCCCCGCGCAATCACTTGCACATGGGCGGGAACGATAAGACTCCCGTATCTTAATAAGTATCTTTCCAGATAAGGGCTTGATGGAGCGTTTATGAAAAGAAGCCTTTTTCATTATTGGAGTCATTATGAAGGCTTAGGATTTATCATGGCTGGAGGTCTAATCAAATGCACACTGACCATGGCAGACATTAGTTTAGGACCTTATTTACTCAGGGGGTCTCCAATAATGATTCAGGACACAGGCCTATCTTCAGATGGCTTAACTGCACAGCCGAAGAGCTTCACAGAGCCATATTAAAATTCGTAATTATATGAATATTATTGACTATTTTTTGTCACTACGCAAGACGGTACTTTAGGCATCCCACTCTCCATGTGAGACGCATGAAACAGAGACGTCAATATTAATATTATTGGATTGAGACGCACGCGGGTTGGACTTAATCGACCTTCATTTGAATTATTCTAATTGAGTTGAATTGGATTCAACGAGTCTATTTGATTATGCCTGTGAACTTGATGCAGGTGCATGCTGCAGATAATGGCTAGATGTGCTGTGAAATTATGAACACATTTCATTACCAGGCATTTGGATCTAATTAAAAGGACTGGTAATTGTGCCTCATTGATTGCTATGAGTAGAAGTCCTCTCCTCTCTCTTCTCCAGAGCCTGCTGGCTCCCTTCCCCCCCATCCCCACCCGACAGTATTGTCTGCAAGGCCATTCACTTTTTAATGGTGTCCTTATATTGCAGGGCTTTTAGCACCAGGTCCAGCACAGCAGGTGAGAGGAAAAGGGAGTGGGAGGGTTGAGCTGGGCATCCTGCTGCATTTGATTGCTAGTCGATAGCTGATGTGTGTGTGTGTGTGTGTGTGTGTGTGTGTGTGTGTGTGTGTGTGTGTGTGTGCGTGCACATAGGTGTGTGGGAGCACGTGCATACGAGTGTGTGTGTGTGTGTGTGTGTGTGTGTGTGTGTGTGTGTGTGTGTGTGTGTGTGTGTGTGCGTGCGCGTGCATTTGCGCATTTGTGTGTGTACGTATTTGTGCTGAATGTACCAGTGCCTAACAGAGGCCTGGGCTCCTGTTGCTGCATCAGACGACAGGCCTCTCTGCTCGTGGGCTGGTCTGGGTCCTTACCCGGGATTCCTCCTTCTGAAGCCCAGCGCTCCTGTCATCCTCTGTGATACCAGCACAGGCTTCACACACCACCAACAGACTGCCAGATGCTCCGATAGCACCACGGTCTGAGGCATTGTGGCGCTCGGGATAAGAATCTCTGCCTTCTTCAGAAGGCGCGGCGTTTGGCGGTGAGGGGAATGGGGGTGGTTGTCGTTTCATCGTCTCTTAAAGGGGACGTCTGTGCACATCCAGTGGGTTCAGTTCCGGCACGAGATGCCAGATGATAGATCTGGTCTCTAATATCAAAATGGATTTATGATTAATTCATTTTTGCGTGCTTTGAGCTTTTCAAAATACATTTTCGGGTATGCTCAACCGCTGTGATCTCGAGTTAGTCTTTTCAGTATTTGATTAGTGGCATACAAACTTAGCTAATAATGTAATATTCAAAACAAAACTTTTGTCTGGGTTAATATTTAATTTGCCCTGTGCCAGGGCACATCCTTATAAACATATGCAGTTTGTCCACAGTGCAGCCCATTTTCTGGATGTAAATGTCTCACTGAATCCAAATGGAGACTGAAGTATCCAGTTTGAGGTGAACAAATCAAATGATCGTCCCTCCCCAGTGCCCCCACCCCCGCCCTCCTCATGACATCATGTCTCCCATAATAAGTCTTGATCAGATTCCACTTCCTGTCCCCGTGACTTCCTGTGGGAGGTCACGGCCGGCCCCGTAACCGTATTCATTAAGCCGGGGCATCTGCTACTCCTGAGCTAACGTCCATTCAGAGACCTCCCCGAGGTGCTCTCCTACCTCCCCGTCTCCTGCTCTCCTCCTGCTCTCCTCCTGCTCTCCTCCTGCGCTCCCTGAGACCGCCAGGGCCATTGTGGCCTCTCCACCCCAGGGGACCGGCCCGGCGGAGGCGGGTGGACCTGCACCATCAGGCCAGCCTCCGTCCATAAGAGCTGCTGAGACGCGGTGGATAGGGGTCACCGCTATGCCGCCCTGGGTGAGGTCACTCCCCCAGAGGACAAGGCTCAGGGTCATTCCTACGACCGCCCGGCTGATAGGGGAGCGAACGGCCTTTGTGGAAATGTCAAGGTCAAAAGATGGAGTGCTTTGCGTTGGCGCTGTGTGTTCTCGTGGTTTTGAGGAAGATGGAGGATCGTGTATTCTCATAGCGTCCGTGGCTTGATAGACGGCGCCGCCACGTCAACAAGGACCGGCTGGGTCGCTGTCGCTCCTCAGGTCGGAGGCCCACGCCTGCTTAGCATTCCGTCCCAGCCACAGCTTTAAGGATTTCCTGGAGCCATTTTAATGGCCGTGAGCTCCACCTGTGTGGAAACCCGATGCCTGCCGGCCGGTCGGCCAGGGCGCGGTGGAGATAATGAGCGCGTGCTCGGCGCCGTGCCACCCAGCGTTGGTCCGCCGCGGGATCGCGTCTCGTTGAGGGTCTTTAATTGCGGCGGTGTTCTGTTTAGATTCCAACGTCAGCGGTTGGAGCGCTCGTCAGGGAGGCTGAATTCGAAATTGCTTTCGTCAATAGAAAACGCGCACACCCACACACACGCGCACACCCACAATCTCTAAATCAAACATAACACCCACCATAGGACAGGCTACTTTGATCTTCTCCCTGATCACGCGGGAAACCGTCGCGTGACGTTGACGTGCTGAGAGTCCCACTTAGCGGGCCAGGGTCGTGTCTATGTTTTTATATTCAAACAGCCGTACTGCAGGTGCATATTTAGATGGGCTTTGATTAGCCGAGTCACTGCTGGTACCCATAGCAACCAAGGCCCAGATGGCACGCCGCGATTCCCAGTGCTGTGCGTTGCGCTCGGCTGCACCGTAATGTAAACTAAAGTGCGTTATAATCAGACTTCGCATTAGAATAATGGCGTTCTGGCTGCTCTGAGAAGTGTACGTTGAGCCTCCGGGAGTGTAGCTGAGAAACAGAGAGAGAGAGAAAGAGGGGAAGAGAGCAGGAGAGAGGGTTAGCTGAAGTCAGGGTACAATTAAAGAGGATAAAGTAGTGCCCCCAACCAGTTCTTTATTGCCTTCTCCCTGCATAGCTCTTTTTGCGTCCCCCTCTCCCCCCAGCTTGCCCATATGTCCCCAGCCTGCTCCCCCAGACCAAAACAGCCAGGCAGGACGACCACCCCAACCCCCCCCCCCCCCCCCCCCCCCTAGCCCCGCCAGCATTCAGACTCCCCCCCCCAGCCACGAGAACCAAGAGACGGGGGCCCCCCACAAAACAAAGCCCCCTGCACGCCGGGGTGAGCCCCCCATTGTCCCTGGAACACTAAGATATATCTCTCTCCTCTCAGAGCGGCACCGGGCGATTCACTCCGGCACTACTTAATGAGGTTGTTTATTGCTGTTAAACACATGTACTAAACGCTCCCATATTCTCTGGCTTTATGGCCGGAGTGCAGAGTCCTCACATTACCAGCTGCTTGGAAGGTGCGGGGAGATGGATGCGTCGACGCGGGTCTTGGAAGCTATAGGAGGCACCATGGGAGTATCGCTCTCTGGGCCCTCAGAGGACCAGCATGGACGGCAGGTTTTAAAACGAACGGCCCCTCATAACCATTAAGGCTACCGAAACCCTTTGGAGCGGCGTGGGGGCCCCTTTCTCTGCGCTATGTTTACAAAGCGTTTGAAACTCTATAGCCTACATTTCAGAATCTGCCGAGCATGAGTATTACTAGGCCCGCACAAAGCCAAAAGGAAACGTTCTAAATGTGCCGACTCCTGGCAGCCATCAGGCGGACCCTACTGTGGGAACTTTCTCCCAATCTTGGGCCAATCCCAAATTTGAAATTTGGCTTGTAATTTGTGGTCCGCGGTGTGGTGTGTGTGCGTGTGTGTGTGTGTGCTGGAGGTTGGAGTGTGCTCGAGTGCAAGGCATCCCGCGTGCTGCACGTACATACACACACACACATACACACACTCACACTCACACACACACGCTCACACACACACAAACACACAGACACACGTAGAGACACATGCTACACTGTGCAGAAGCAGTAGGTTGCGGGTGACGCGTGATCAGAGAGCGGGCCTGTTCCCTCTGCGGTCATGGAAAATAAAACATCCCCGTTTGAAAAGAAAGCAGAGCGACTGGTTAAAGGAGTAGCACATGGACAAACCCAGGGTCGGTTTGGAACGCTGACGGGGGCAGCCCAGGGGCCATGCCTCTCTCTCTCTCTCTGTGCTTTAGCCACTGTTATCACACATACACCATCCGTCCTCTCCTAGGCGAAAGGGGGGGGGGGGGGTGACTACAAAGGGGAAAGGGTTAAGAGGTCTCCCCTTTTCTTTTCCCCTTCTCTACCTCCCTCCATATGACGGATGGTCCATTGAATAGCAATTGCACAATGCGTTGCCGTGGGCGTCCAGGGGAGGGACTGGGGGAGGAGGAGGGGGAGGAGGAGGAGGGGGGGGGGCCAGGGGCTTCCCCTCGTGGGTCCTCCTCCTCCCCCGCTCGGCCCATTTGGCTTGGCTGGCCCACGGAGCAGCAGGAGCAGCAGCAGCAGCAGCAGTGGTGGGGCTCCTCTCGGCTCGCATTTATTCCCTCCTCCTCCTCCTCCTCCTCCTCCTCCAGAAGGGGTGGAGACAAGGGGCCGGCTCTGAGCACCGGCCTGAGGCACAGGGAGACCTGCTGGGTTACAGGAAAGGGCTTCAGGAAGCCTCTCTCTCTCCCTTTCACTCTCTGGGATCTAGTGGATGTACTGGTTTGGACTAAATGACCTGAGTATTTTTTTTGTGTCATTATCACTTTAACTTTTGACATTCCATTTGTTCTGCTCTGTGGATTTGAGCAAAGCTTTAGTCTGTGCTAAGTCCCAGCGTTGATCAGAGTTCCTCTTTCTGGTCCAGTACTGGTTCTGATGGCCAGTGGGTGGGTCTGGCCGGCCGGAGGGCAGCCATCTTGGACCTGAAGCAGGTGCTTGGAGGAGGAGGAGGAGGGAGGAGGAGGAAGATGAGTTCAATGCTGTGGCGCTGGAAGCAGAACAACTACACCATGAAACTGGTAAATATGTCTAGGTGGGCGGCGAAGCTGGGAGATATTTCCCTGACGAGGATTCATTCCTCGGTGTGTAAATGTTTCTCGAGACAACAGAGGTCAGCGCGCTGCGTGTTTTGTTTCGCGCACGCCTCTCACGCGGATTTGGGTCTTGTGTTTGGGTTTGGTTGGAAGCCCTGAGCATTGGTTAGCGTGTCAGGTTCCCCACTGTGTGCAGACCACCGTGGATGTTTGAAATCTCCGACGGGGAAAGTACTAAAGTGTTTGCTTGTTTCCCCCTTCACCTGATATTAGCTGGGCCTCGCTCGGCGCCTGCATGGGAAGTTGAATTGGGCTTTGTAAAAGAATTAGGCATGAGGTTTCACTGTGTCGTGTGAGAGAGCCTTTTGTGGTTCACTTTCCTTTGAACCCATTTAGACACAGACAGGCAGGCAGGCAGGCAGGCAGGCAGGCAGGCAGGCAGGCTGGCAGGCAGGCAGGCAGGCAGGCAGGCAGGCAGGCAGGCAGGCAGGCAGGCAGGCAGGCAGACAGACAAGCCGACTGGCTGTCTGGTTCCTGCCCTATTCCCATAAGCTTGGTGTCAAGCTGTGCACACAGAAATGATTCAACCCAATCTGGGGTCCAGTGATAAAGAGCTAGCCTTGGTTACGGTGGAGAGGGGCGTGTTGGTAAAGGGGGCCTCTGTATTCATTGAGACTGGCGGTAAAAGGAGAAACGGTGTAGATCTCATTATGTTTTCTATCAGGGCCGACTCCTTTAACGTGCACACAGGTTTACTCACATGAAAGGACCAGGGGTTTGCACTCCCTCTCTCTCTCTCTCTGATCCCTCACCCGTTCTCCCTCCCCCTCTCTCAGGCCAGAGCCCTGCTCTCCTTATCTCCATCTCCAAGTGAGCCCCCAGAGGAAGAGAGAGGAGCAGGTTATTACTAGTCTGGAGATGAGGCGATAAGGCCGCTGTTTAATTATACACCACTGCCTCCGCACAGCAAGACTGACAGATACCAACAGGCCACAGGGTCAGTGTGTGCGTGTGCGTGTGTGTGTGTGTGTGTGTGTGTGTTTGTGTGTGTGTGTGTGTGTGTGTGTGTGTGTGTGAGAGCAAGAGCCTGAGAGACCGTGTGCTTGTGTGTGTGTGTGTGTGTGTGTGTGTTTGTGTCTCTCTGCGTGTGTGTGTGTGAGTGAGTGATTGACTGTGTTTATGCATGCATTTTAGAAATGAAAATGACCTTCCTTTTGTGAAGCATGGAAAATGTCTATAACACAATCCACTTTGTCCGAATAAAGGCCTATTGATTATTTGGTTGGGATAGAGACCCTTAGTGAGCACATTGGTCATTCAACATAAATCCTCATAGGTGACTTATACTGCGTTAGCAAAATGAATCCTGGAGGGTTTTTGGAGGAGAAGACCACGTAATAGAACCATGCCGTGTGCACGAAACCTCTTCTAACTCAAATCCAGGAAGAAAACGTGGAAAAGAAGGGAGAGAACTGGACGATATGGTGGAGTGTGTTAACAGAGGAGGAGAAGGAGAGTTAATGATATTGGAGAGTTTACTCACTGTGCCAAATAGGGAGTGGACATGCACTCATTAACCCCAGCACATCTCACCTCTATTGCAGGACTCTAGCAGGCACATCAAAATGAGGCGCAGTATTTATCCACGTCACGTCAATCAACCAATCTCGTACGCTCAGCAGTTTAACGCGGCCTCTTTAAACCGCAGTTCACTCACCACACTTGCACACTGTGCAGTGCACCTATTCTTGCTGCTGCCCACCTCCACCCCAGCTTCCACCTATTTAGAGTCTGTTGCTCAGGATCCAATGGGGTAATCTGCAGATATCTGCCCCCTATCCATAGTTGTACACTTAGTGTTTGTGTAAGACCCCGGGCGGGGAAGCAATTCAGAGCAGCAGACCCTTGACGCCAAACTTCAATGTGTTACCATGCATTGCAATAAACTCTTAAACATATTGTAAGTTGTCCTGACTGAAATATAGAAACGCTTACCAATGCAGTGTATATTCATGCTATGCTTCTTATAACAGGACTACATGCACAACACACACACACACACACACACACGTGCACGGCCACACACAGTTCTAATGACCGTCCTGCTTAATTCTCTAATGTCCCCTATCAGATAATAAGCCACTTCCCTTTCCAGTAGCCTCTGCTTCCCTTATAATGATGGCCTCATCTGATTGCCGTTAGAGTAGACTCAAAGCTGTTTGCCTTGGCATCGTTTGACGGGGGGGGGGGGGGGGGGAAGAGGGGAGAGACGAGAGGGAGCTGAGAGAGAAAAAGAGACTGGGAGACAGAGAGAGAGAGAGAAAGAGACAGTGAGAGAGAGAGAGAGAGAGAGGAAGAGAGACAGCGACAGAGAGAGAAAGACATACAGAGAGAGAGTGAGAGAGTCAGAGAGAAAGACAGAGAGGGAGTCGGTGGTCTCTCACCGCGACGGACGTCGTGCGCGGCCCACCGCAGCTCCCTCATGCGCGCTGCAGACCACGAGCCGAGACACGGAGGGTTTGGAGTTGGCCCCGGCTGCCACCGCCACAGTCCCCCTCTCTCTCTCTCTCTCACTCGGCCGCGGGGCTGGAGCCACTTGAAAGAGAGCCTCCTGCTGACCGCCACGAGAGGCCCCCCCCCCTTCAGCCCGGTGACCACACGCCAGCCCCCGGGGGGACGGAGGGGCCCGGGCTCGGCCGTGTGGGCTGCGGTGGGGCTCTGGGCTGGGATAGAGAGAGAGGATGGAAAGCCCACAGTGAGCGCTGCACCACAGCAGGAAACGGGCTAGCCCAGGCCCACGTCCCCACACGGCCTGTCCCTGGTCCCTGACTCTGGGGCTGCCGCTCTGGCTCTGTCATTAGCGGCAGTAAATCATCCGGCTCTCTCATTAGGGCTGGTAATCAGCGGCGTTCGATTGCGCCGCAGGCTTCGTTAGCAGCAGATAAGGAGAGGAGTCTAGTTAGCGCTTTCCGCCCCTCGCTCTTTTTCCTCTCGGATTCTTTCTCCCCGTCTCTAGTCGTTGTAAGGCATACCCCCCCCCCCACCCACCCGTCCACTCACCCGTCCACTCACCCTCCCCCAGTTGTCATGTCATACAGACCGGGCTTATTGATTTCTCCTAACCAGTCGTCTGTCTGTCTGGCAGGGGTTCATTGGCCTGAGGACAGCTGCTTGGCCAAACGGCGGGCACCTTATCATGTAACTGTATCTCATGTCTGGACTGGGTGACGGTGGTCATGGGTCAGTGTCTCAGGAAGTGATAACGGCATTACGGGCCTCCCTATCTCTCCCTCTCTCCCTCCCTCTCTCTCTCTCTCTCTCTCTCTCTCTCTCTCTCTCTCTCTCTGGGTGCTGTCTTCAGATTAGTAGGGGATGGGGGGGGGGGGACGTGGTGGGGGTACATTCATACATCCATCCATCAGAGCCCCATCAGCCATCTGCCGGCCAGTCTGGCGCGGGCGCTAAGTGTTGCCGCATGTCACCCTGTTGTCACCATGTCAGCTCCAGTCCACAGCTGGAGGGATGGATGGAGGGAATCTGATGGAGGGGGTGGGGGGGGTGAGTGGTGGTGGTAGTGGGGGGGGGGGGGATGCGGTTGGCAAGTGGAGTTGAAACAGATGTTCTGATGTGTATCCTGGGCGTATATCTCTATGAGACATTGGGTGAGGTCACATCTGCACGTTGAGCGATGGCCGTTAACATGCCGCAGGCACTTCATAAAGTTCCCGGTGCCTGCCTTTTGTTTGCCAGGGGAACTGACAGGAGATCAGCCCGACACAGAGGTTATAAATGCAGGGGGAACCTGCATGTGAAAACAAACCGCGGGGTCAAAGGTTAGACTCCTCCTTTTTGTGCTACTGTCTCTGTTTTTGTTGCAGACCTCCCCTGAGATGTGATTGCTGTGTGTGTGTGTGTGTGTGTGTGTGTGTGTGTGTGTGTGTGTGTGTGTGTGTGTGTCATCCTTTGATGTGCGGGGCCAGGTGTGGAGAGATGACTCGCTGTGCAGGGCTGCTGCAGAATGAGGACCCCATGTGCGGGCCGTCCTGGTGTTTGCCTGTTACCACGGAGAGAGACATCCATCATGTTTACGCCGTACGGCTGGGGCTCCGCTGCACCTCGGGAAGGGGTGGAGACAGAGGTGGAGACAGGGCTAGGCAGGGGGCGGAGGGGAGGTTAGAGGTCAGGGGTGAGCAGGGGAGGGGGCAGAAAACAAGGAGCTGACTCAGAATGACTGACTCGGCGAGAGAGAGAGAGAGAGAGAGAGAGAGAGAGAGAGAGAGAGAGAGAGAGAGAGAGAGAGAGAGAGAGAGAGAGAGAGAGAGAGAGAGAGAGAGAGAGAGAGAGAGAGAGAGAGAGAGAGAGAGAGAGAGAGAGAGAGAGAGAGAGAGAGAGAGAGAGAGAGAGAGAGAGAGAGAGAGAGAGCGAGTGGTGAGAGAGAGAGAGAGAGAGAGAGAGAGAGAGAGAGAGAGAGAGAGAGCGAGCGAGCGAGCGCGAGAGAGAGCTGTCAGAAAGACAGTCAGTGGACGTTGGTGTGGAGGCAAGCTAGGCTGCTGTGTGCCGGCTATTGAGGTGGAGAATTTATATATGTATATATATATATATATATATATAAGGAGAGCTATCCAGAGTGTGGCACTGTGACAGGGCTGTGAGAGAGAAGGAGCGCCCACAGACCCCCAGCAGGGCTATATTTACTCTGCCGTCCGCTCGGCTAGCTGACAGGGACGCTCGTCGCCGGTACCCACGCCTGGCGGACGGCTCTGAGTCGCCGCGTGTTCTGTGTGGAGCGGCCCACCTGAGGGTCCTTCATGTCGCTCTGTCTGGGCCTCAGGGTGCCCAGCCGTGGTCCCAGCCGCTTCTCCTGTGACCACTACAAAACGGTAGGAGACCCGGGGAGGGTCTGGGAGGGGAGAGGGTTAGTGGGACAAGACACAGCATGTAGACGTTCAAATATAGATAACGTTTGACTATGAATTTGAAATACTAGTTGGCAATGCGCTTACAGCAGTGGTCTATATGTGAATGCCCTGTTTAAATGTTGTATCCGTAAATATGATTTGTCGCAGCTTAAAAAGAGATAGATTCAAAAGAAAGTTAGAAAGAAAAAGTCAAAGTGTTTCGGCTCGACTGACTTGTAGTGAACAGTTCATGGAACAGAGAGAGAGGAGTGGAACAAGAGAGAGAGAAGGGGAAATGGAAGACGCCTCCTGAAATAGGTGGCGGAGGTGGAGGCCGGCGTGTTGACAGAGCGGCCACAGGGACCAGACACGCAGCAGACGATCCGTCAGCTTGACAGTCCCCCCCCCCCCCCCCCCGCCCTCCCACCACCACTGTATGAATGGACGGACAGTGCTCCAGCCAAGTTCAACAGCCCCGGTGAAGCCACCAGACATCCCTGGCCTAGTTTCAGAGAGGCCGCCGTGTTGGACGGGCGCTCTCCTCAGACGTCTGAGCGGGGCCGTTTCTTTCAGACTGCGCGAGGTGAAAGTGGGGTCGTTAGGTTGCGGCTCTCTGGGTTTCTTTTTCTTTCTTTTTTTTGCTCATTTTTACAGGAGCTGCTCTCACACTCGATTTGCCGCGGTCACACTCTGTTCCATGGCCTGTCGTGAGAGATAAGATTTATGGCTGCTTTTTGCTCCGCCGCTTTTCTCTTGTGGTGGTTCTCGCTCATTGATTTGATGACTTCGTAGCGGCGTGCTAAGTGCTGTGCCTTTGAGTGCTACTAACTGAACCCTGGCAGAAAGGAGCCTGCTTTAGGCCTGAAGTTATTCATGTAATTTGGCTGGAAAAGCCCAGGGACTTTTACTGTGTGTGTGAGAACTCTGCTTCTGGGGACAGACCAATGGTATTGTCCATCTGCACCTAGAACACTGTGTGTGTGTGGGTGTGTGGGTGTGTGTGTGTGTGTGACTGTGGTTAGGGCTGTGCTTAAAGAGAATGTAATGTTTGTTTGGCAGACTGGTGTTTCACTTTGTTGCTTAGAAGTCTGACGAGCCGCCATGCGGGACATGAAAGAGGGAGTTAATGAAAAGTTGTTGCCCTCTGTGAGGGAGTTTTCAATCGCTCGCATGCAAAGACCAACACTCCCCCTCCTCCTCCCTGCCCTGGAAACACCACACGCTCACAAACACACCTGTGGGCCCCCTCTCCTCCACTCAGAAGTTGCCGTGAGATTCTGGCATGACTAAAAGCCTGCCTTGACATCAAAGCCAGCCAACTCACGAACCCCCCCCCCCCCCTCCTCCTCCTACAAGAGCTGCTGTGCCAGCAAAAGGGCACCTTCAGTGGGATGCTGCAGCTGCCCTAGGTCTCACCCTGGCCGTTGACCCAGTGCTAGCAGGGGTAGGCCTGTGTGCGTCATGCCCCCTGTGGGTGTCACACTGGAGGTCAGTGACTCAGCTGGGCCTGGGCTGGTGTGTGGGGAGCATGGATGTGTCGCGGGGCAATAGAGCAGGACAGCTATCAGAGCCAGTGACTCGGCCCGGTTTGTCACTGCATGGGCAAGTACGGGTCATTTATTTTGGGAGGCTGAGTGGAGTTCTGTGTGTGTGTGTGTGTGTGCGTGTGTGTGTGTGTGTGTGTGAAAGAGTTTCCCCGTCCGTGTGTTTGACCTAATTTCCACTAGCTTTGTTTCTGTTTCACGTGGGGCTGAAGCCATGGTGAATGGTGAGGGTGAGGACCGGCCCAGGGAGGCTGGAGGGAGGAGGACTGTAGGAGGAACGGGATCCTTCACAAATGGTTTTAGTCCAGCAGGATGTCCTTCCAAAACAGTCCCAGTGACGTTGACATGCCTGAAGGCAGCAACTGCTCAGGGCGAGAAGGGGGGAAAAGGCTTTTAAGCCAAAATAGAGAGGGTCCGAGATGTGCATGAATCAGATCCCCCCCCGCCCGCCTAGTGTCACATTGCACTCCCCAGAGGAGGGAATGTCCCCCGGACCAATTTACAGCTCCCAAAAAAAGACCCTCCATTCTGGGTTGTCAGGGCAGGGTTCGCAGGAAATTTCTGGGAATGAGAGGGATTATTTTTTCCAATCTATTTCCGAGATTCGATTGATTTTTTTTCCCCTCAGGTTGACGTGTCTGTCTCAGATACATGGATAGCAGTTTGTCGTACAGCGGTGGACGACTGTTCAGAATAACAATGCTTTGGACAGGAGGACGGCCCCCCTTTCTCTCTCTGTCTGTCTGTGTCTGTCTCTCTTTCCTGGAGGCTCTGCTAGCTGTCTCCCAGTCGCTCAGACATCAAAGGGCTACGGTTGTATCATGGGGCCTGTCTTTCACCAGCCCCACTCCACAGAGGGATCCCACTCGCTCGCCTTCCCTCAAAGTCCTGTTTTACAAGTGGCTTGTCCACTCCTTCTGTTTCAAAGTGCCTGGAAAAAGAATCTCCGAAATAATTTTCTCTTCATAATCTGCCAAAGACATCTGCAACCTGACAACCGCTTACCTGTTTTCTATTTGTGTGACAGTGGCGCATTAAGATCTCACGTTTTAGTCCTGGCAGCCTGCTTGCCTTGCACTTCCTCTGCTCTCCCTGCTCGCTCGGCCTGAGGGCGTGTTTAACCTCGTTCCGGCTCACCCTTCGTGACGGACAGCTCCTCTCCTTACCCGCTTTTTAATGACACTAAAACCCCTCATTTAACCTGTCAGGGAGGACTTCAAAGGAAACCGCGGCTTCCTTGCTCTGTGCAGGCCCGGACGATAGAAAGGAGGCTCATCTTTTTGCTTTGGGCCCGGTTCAGCCCCTATGAGGGTGACTCAGCGCCTCGGCCCCCGAGGGTGTACATCCTGTGTTCGCCGTGCGTGTGCTCTGAGTGAAGCCTCTGTTTGGGCTCCGTGTGCGAGCGTGAGCGCGCACGTACCTTTTGAAGTTCACACCTGTTGTGAGGCCTCAGTAGAGCGCGAGGACTCGTACGATGAGTAACAGTGCAGACAGTTGGTCCAGGTCTGTCGACGCAGGCACAGAGGGAACAGAGGTCACTGCAGTGTCGTAGAGCTCATCCATGGTGTGTGTGTGTGTGTGTGTGTGTGTGTGTGTGTGTGTGTGTGTGTGTGTGGGCGGATGTGTGTGGGTGGATGTGTGTGGGTTCGAGCACGTTGGATGCTCATGGCGATAGACTGGAGACATCCACTTGACAACAAGGTTAAAACTGTGGGGAATGTTCTGTGGGGGTGGTTCATCTTCTTATCCTTCAGAGTTTCATCTTGTGCGTGTGTGTGTGTGTGTGTGTGTGTGTGTGTGTGTGTGTGTGTGTGTGTGTGTGTGATGTTTAAAGCTGTTTGATGTTTGGATAATGTCAGAATAAGAGCAGAATAAGAGCAGACAAACATTGTTCAGAGTCCTGTGGGATTCCAGATACTGTACAGAATTTAAACGAACATACAGCAACATGTTGTCAGAGATGTCCCTATGGATTCGGAAATACAAAAAAGGAGGCAACAAAAGTAAAAATACTTTCAGTAAAACAAACAATACTTCATAATAATAATAATAATAATAATATTGAAATAACTGTATATGCTATACAAAATTCTCAAGTTACTTTTGTCAACGAGAGAGAGAGAGAGAGAGAGAGAGAGAGTTTGATAAACAGCGTGATACGGAAAAGCCGAGCGGCTTGCGGTGGACTAATTATGAAGGCAGCTATTCAGATTATTCAGATGCTGGCGGCTCCCCCCCCCCCCGCCCCTCCCCTGGGGCTCTGAAGGGCCCTTTCTGTCCCCGGCCCGTGATGTCAGCGTGCCTCATTGAGAACGCCCGCTCTGCTCCTCCACCATGAATGCTTGCACTGAGCACAATGGCCCCGATTTGAATACCACGCGGATATGTGCCAGCTCCGCTGCCCGACAAAAGGACGGGGGTGCTCCGCTCTCATTCAACCATGTCGCTACTTTATGCGTCGTACATTTGTTTTGACTCGCTTCTGCCTTTTCGTAGCGCTTTTTTATTTGATGTGAATGGAGCTTTACTCGCACGGCCATAACGGCCGACACTTCACAGTCACTTTGAGTTGTTTTGTTTTGGAGCGTTTGCGTCCGTCAAAGTGAACACGCATGCTGCCTTTGTGTTTGACCACAGATCTACACGGACTGGGCCAACCACTACCTCGCCAAGTCGGGACACAAGCGCATCATCAAGGACCTGCAGACGGACGTGACAGACGGGGTGCTGCTGGCAGAGATCATACAGGTTGTCGGTAAGGAGATGCACGGCTTCCTAAACTTTTCCCAAGTGTGTTTTTGCTCTCCCTTTCAAATGGCGTCCTCGATGCGGACGTTTGCCGTTTCCCGTGGTTCGGCGTCCAAAACTGTTCAACACAGAACCCGTCTGTGAGTCACGGCGATGTGTCATAGATAGTGGCGTGTTTTTAGTCTGTGGATGACAGTGGGGGCATTCAGAAACGACGGGGGGGGGGGGAGTTTTGTCGTGAAAGGTCATCGGGTTCCCCGTGCTCGTGAGTCACGGACAGCCCTGTCATTTTGGTGCGGTGGAGAAGTGCCCTGTCATCTTTAGGAGACGGCTCCTCGGGGGCCTTTGGGCTCCGTCCCAAGCAGCTGACCGCTGACTCAGCACGCTGCTGACTCCCAGCGCTGGAGAGACCGTAGACACTGGGTCCAGCTGCTGACCCCGCGTACTGTTTAAACCTCCCATGTTATGTTATGTACTGTTTAAACCTCCCATGTTATATGTACTGTTTAAACCTCCCATGTTATGTTACATACTGTTTAAACCTCCCATGTTATATGTACTGTTTAAACCTCCCATGTTATATGTACTGTTTAAACCTCCCATGTTATATGTACTGTTTAAACCTCCCGTGTTATGTTAAGTACTGTTTAAACCTCCCATGTTATATGTACTGTTTAAACCTCCCATGTTATATGTACTGTTTAAACCTCCCGTGTTATGTTACGCACTGTTTAAACCTCCCATGTTATATGTACTGTTTAAACCTCCCATGTTATGTTACGTACTGTTTAAACCTCCCATGTTATGTTAAGTACTGTTTAAACCTCCCATGTTATATGTACTGTTTAAACCTCCCATGTTATGTTACGTACTGTTTAAACCTCCCATGTTATATGTACTGTTTAAACCTCCCATGTTATGCTATGTACTGTTTAAACCTCCCATGTTATGCTATGTACTGTTTAAACCTCCCATGTTATGATATGTACTGTTTAAACCTCCCATGTTATGCTACGCAGCTCATCGTTTTGTCTAATGTGCCGTGTGTCAGCAAAATACCTCGGCCACACGCTGTGGAGTTACGAGGACTCGACTTTCAAACAATCGCGCACATTCATGTTCGGAAGGTCAGAACACGCTCCTGGGTTTCAGCGCCGGATCATGGGGGGAATTTTATAGCATCATGGGATATAAATCTGTGTCTGTAGGCACAGTGGCGGTGTTGTCTGCTCATGGCGGTATTTAGCAGGCTGAGCTCCATTGACCATTGATGGCATGTCCACGTCCAGCTAGCCTTCTCTCTCCCGGGTGGTATGGTCACTGGACGGTCGTATTCCATGGTCCTGATAGCTGGTCGCTGCTGCCCGGCGGTTCTGTGCAGCTGGGTCAGCCACCTGACAGTGTCCCTCGTTCACCTGTTCCTTCAGAGGCTTTGGTCTGCGAGGGGAAATGCCACACTGGATTATCGCTGGGGAAACCAGAGCAGCTCTCTGGTGTGAGACCCTGGGGGAAACTATAGAGCCGGCTAGGGGACAAACTGGTGTGTAGGGTAGGCTTTGACCAGACCGGCCTCTAACATATTCGATACCAGGACACTGAGGACAGGGAACTCAAAGCAGGCGTGTGGCTGAGGGGATGATGGTATTTTTTTGTCTCAATGTCTTGGTTTAGTTATTAGTGTTTGTCGACATATCGCTGCTGCGTTTGTGTGTGTGGGTTTACGACGTCGTTGAGACAGCTGGTGGAGATCAAACGGTATTCGTACAATTGTGTGTGTGTGTATTTATTCACCTGACACAATGCGGGAAACTCACAGGGAGGAGTTGCTAGAGTTTCCCGCAGGCCAGTGAGTAGAGTTTTATAGGGCCCCGTGGTGGAGCTGCGCCGTGAGCCCCATTGGCTGCACGGCTGGCACAGTTGTCAGCTGTGAGATGATGCCCTTGGCTCAGCTGCTGTGGGCAGAGCCTCGGAGGGGTGGGGGGTGGGGATCCCTGAGAACACACACACACTCACATTCACACACACAAACACACACACACACACACACACACACACACACACACACACTCACACATACAGCAGAGCAGTCCCATCTCTGTCCAGCCCCTAGCGGCCCCACTCCCATTTGCTGTGACTAGATTGGGTTTGGTTTGTCAGGGGGAAGGCAGTGGGTGTCGAGGACCTTCCCAGACACAGGCCCACAGCACAGGCACTGAGCGCTACTGGACCGTGGCTATCCAGAGCAGAGCCAACTGTCTCACTACAGGGACTTCTCTTTTCGGTGCTTCTCACTTCTCCCCCTTTCTCTTCTTTTCCTCTTTTCTAGCCAATGAGAAGATTGAAGACATCAATGGCTGTCCCAAGAGTCGTGCTCAGATGGTAAGTTCTAAACTTCTTTAAGATTGTGAGTTAGCCGGAATACTGTGAAGCGTCTCTTTGAGTTGGTGTGTGTGTGTGTGTGTGTGTGTGTGTGTGTGTGTGTGTGTGTGTGTGTGTGTGTGTGTGTGTGTGTGTGTGTGTGTGTGTGTGTGTGTGTGTGCGCGCGTGCGCACGTGTGTGTGTAAAGTTTCGTAAGGAGAGAGAGCGAATGGGGGAGTGCACTCTAAAGACTGTGTGAAGTAGCAAGTTGCTTTTAAAGTCACATCTCACCAGGGTGTGTTTAGCCAAGTTCAAACAGAAAGAATAGCCATTCCTACACAGCAGACATTTAGTACGTTTTAATGTGTATGGATGGGGTAACATTTATTTTTGTATTTGTGGCTTGGCGGCCTTCCGATGTGAAAGCCTCTGGCTTAAACCGGCAGTTGGCGCTGACTTAAAAGCAGCAGGGACTGTGGCCTAGAGTTCTGGAAGGGATCCAAGCTTGCCTCATCACTTTACACTAGAAAACAGCACTCATATTTGGGTCCGGAAAGAGAGAAAGTGAGAGGGGAAGATTGGATGTTGACGACAGTTAAAGTGCTGCGGTGCTGAACCTGCGGTGGTCTTTATCCGTGCGGCACTGCCCAGTTTCACCAGGCCGTCCATCACCATGTGCTCCCCGGCCAGTCGCACGGGAGCGATAACGGCCCTGGAGCCACTTCAACAACGACCGGAACGTCATTGGTTCAAGTGCTGGCGATTTCCTGGGTTTTCAAGAGGTTCCTGGTGGGGTTTTAGTGCAGTGGGAGACGGTGCCATTGTGTCCAGGTAGCGCTGCTGTCTCAATGGGAGGGCGGGAGGGGTGGGGGGGTCGTAAAGGGGGCCAGCTGAGGGGCTGAAGCACTGAAGCCTTAGAAAGCACTGGCAAAGGAGGAGGGAAGGAGGGAAGGAGGGAGAGGGAGAGAGAAATAGTGAGAGATTCGAAGGGAGAGAAGGAAAGACGAGGAGGGGGGCGACAGAAAACCTGAGCCCTGCTTCTCCAACACACCCAGCTTGGTGTTAGCGACACCACACACTAATAATATCAATAATCATACATGGGATTCATTAGCGCCTTTCTAATAACTCAAGGACTCTGTACAAAGGGAACAACAGCACTCTCACTCTTCTCTCAGCCTCTCGGCCCACACACACACACACACACACACACACACACACACTATCCAATTAGGCCTGTGCCATTAAGGCTGATGATGCCCCCCAGTAGTCGGTAATGGAGAGGTTTGAGCCTCAGTGTCTCTCTGTGTCTTTGTTCTGCTGCGGCCATCCTGTGCTCCCCCCGCCTCCTCAATGAACCCACACCCTGGAGGGACACATGAAAACCATAATAACTTTCATTTTTGAGTAACCCCAGGGCACTACCCAAATAAAAGGGAGCGTTGTAGTTCAAACGATTATGAAGTAGTGAGTAAACAATCAAATTACAAAAAAGTGAAATTGTTTAAAGATGTGTTTGCAGGATAGACCGGAAACCGTTCAAGCGTCCCCTCCAATATGATTTAGTGTGTGTGTGTGTGTGTGTGTGTGTGTGCGTGCGTGTGTGTGTGTGTTGGGTGTTTGCGGGCACATGTGTTTGGGAGCCACACAGGGTTTGTCGGCATTAGAAAACAGAAACTGAAGCAGTCAGGCAGTGCTGAAGGCAGGTGCAAACATAGTCATTATGCAAATGTCTGCTTTGTAGCTTTCATTATGGAGCGAAGTGGCACACACAAACACGTTCATAGACTCAGGCACGTTTATAGACATACACCCGCTATTTCACTCGCGTTGGCTCTAATCCTTTATCCTGCGCTGTAAAGTTGCCGTAAACGGGCTCCTCCGTTTCCCATTTGACATAATTGCCGTGGGGGGAAACAAAGGCATGGAGCCCGGGGAAGACGTGGCCCATCGCGGCCGCCGCACTTAACCTCAGCCCCCACACAAAACAAACACGGAGCCACCCGGGAAGCTCTCTCTCTCTCTCTCTCTCTCTCTCTCTCTCTCTCTCTCTCTCTCTCTCTCTCTCTCTCCATCTCTCTTGCTCTCTCTCTCTCTCTCCATCTCTCTCGCTCTCTCTCTCTCTCTCTTTTTGCTAAAGCTTCCGTTGACAGTGGAACGTGAAGAGCTGTTTTTACAACTGTCAGATCCTCCCTGACAGGCAGCGTTATGTCCCCCCCAGCCTCAGAGTGTTTACATGGTCCTGATGGGTGACCGTTGACTTCCACACCAGGCTGTTAAAAGCCTGCAGGACGCCCCTCATTATTATTCCCCCCCCCCCCCCCGGGGGGGGGGGGGGGGGGGGGGGGGGGGGGGGGGGGGGGGGGGGGGGGGGGGGGGGGGGGGGGGGGGGGGGGGGGGGGGGGGGGGGGGG
>JAPMUY010003707.1:0-10000 GCA_026901105.3 Galaxias olidus
CGTGCATATCTTACATTAAAGGAACAAACAGTCTGGCCATTCTCTGTTGACCTCTATCAAGACGCATTTTCCATTCTGAGATACTTTTCTGCTCACCATAATTTCTGCTCAACGAATGGCAGTGGCTATCTGAGTTACCATAACCTTTCTGTAAATTCAAAACAATCTGGCCATTCTCTGTTATTTCTGGGACAAGTCCTGACTGTCTGTACCTGGAAACATTTGTCAATTGTGTGTTTGCTTGAGTCTGGGAGTTGCATTGCTACAATCCACTCTAATCTTACTAACTCATTAAAATTGTATACATGATCATTTCTACGGCGCCATAAATCGTGTTAGCACTCCTTGTCACCATAATCTCCCCCACAGAATCATTACGTCACCATAATGTCCTCCACAGAATCATGAAATAATAATAATACATATCGCAACAAAACAACGGCCATAAATAGGTCTAATTCATATTAGTTGCTACTTACACAAAGTTCACCACCAATACAATAAACGATTGTTTAAATCTTTCTTTCTACGCAAGGGATGTATATAGTGCCTAGACACTGCGCAGGAGTGCCGTGCGCAAAGGTTATAGGTAGATATCATGGAAATAGATAATGATTGGACGAATTTATGATAAACAGGAAGTGGACAGGAGGGAGTAGCACCTTCGTTAGCTTAGTCATGATAATGGTGAACAACGAGTCTTGAACATTTCCTAGCACAATGAGAAAAAATAAGGCTGGACACATTTGGCACAAGAGATAATTAAGCCGTCAGATAAGCGGTCATTATTTAGGCTACTTACTAGCGTGCTGCATTCTATGACACTGTTTTGTTTTGACAATTGGCAGATAAAGAGGTATTTAGTCATATGTAGGAGGCTACAAAATTTTATTATTTACTTTATTGTTGCTCGTTTCAGTAATAGATTTGAGCTGCAAAACATCAAAGTTACTCTTTAGAGTCGGAACGTTGACCACTGTCTCTTCAACCGGTCTCCTTCACGTAGCCACATTATTCAGGTTGCTGGAAAACATGACATGGATTTCACGTGGTGCACCGAGAGCGCTTTGGTTGTCCCTCGCTTGCTGCTGCTATGTTCAAGGTACTTGCTTTTACTTGGAGAAAAGATATATCAAAACTATTCTATATAATTGTGGTACTAAATTGGTACAGAACTACAGTGGTAGGTGAATGTGAGTGAATACTTCAGTTTTACTTGGGTAGAAAAATGCTATGTCTGTTAGTAAGAAATAATTGTATGTGATTTGTGAATAATCTTAAGTGTTTAATAAGTAATTTAATGTGATTTTAGAAAGACCCTATTATGCTCATTTTCAGGTCCATACGTTTATTTAGCAGTTCTACTAGAATAGGTTTACGCATTTTCATCATCATCATCATCTTCATCCGCTTTGTCCGGGGTCGGGTCGCGGAGGTAGCAGTTCCAGCAGGGCATCCCAAACTTCCCTTTCCCGGGCCACATTAACCAGCTCTGACTGGGGGATTCCAAGGCGTTCCCAGGCCAGTGTGGAGATATAATCCCTCCACCTGGTCCTAGGTCTGCCCCGCGGCCTCCGCCCAGCTGGACGTGCCTGGAACACCTCCCTAGGGAGGCGGCCAGGTGGCATCCTTACTAGATGCCCGAACCACCTCAACTGGCTCCTTTCTACGCAAAGAAGCAGCGGCTCTACTCCGAGTCCCTCACGAATGGCTGAACTTCTCACCCTATCCCTAAGGGAGATGCCAGCCACCCTCCGGAGGAAACTCATTTCCGCCGCTTGTATCCGCGATCTCGTTCTCTCGGTCATGACCCACCCTTCATGACCATAGGTGAGAGCAGGAACGAAGATAGACCGGTAGATTGAGAGCTTTGCCTTCTGGCTCAGCTCTCTCTTCGTCACAACGGTGCGATAAAGCGACTGCAACACCGCACCCGCTGCTCCAATTCTCCGGCCCATCTCTCGTTCCATTTTCCCCTCACTCGAGAACAAGACCCCGAGATACTTGAACTCCTTCACTTGGGGTAAAGACTCATTTCCTACTTGGAATGCGGTTTACGCATTTTAATGTTCAATAAAAAAATATTTTTTCCAAACTGCCTAGGTCTACTGCACCTCTATTCACCCTCTGCCTGAAGCGCTCCGTTTTACCTCCTGTCTCTTTAAGGCCCACCTCTTGACGAGTCCAGTCTGCTCTGATTGGTCAGCTGGCCAAACAAAGGGAATTTGCCTTAGCACTGACGAAAACAGCGTTTTCTCAACATGCTGAAACAACCATGCAAACTTCCTGGCCTCTGCTCTGACTGGCTCTGTTTGAGGGCGTACCAAACTAGCAGCTTAGAAGGCATTATGCCAATGTGACTTATGCAAAATGCCGGACTACAAACGAGGCGTTTCAGGCAGTTCAGGAGTAGTGTTATCTGTGAGATAAGAGTAGCTCCCTTTGGGGTGGACTACGGGCTTTGTAACTTTTCAGACATTTCACATGCACCAAAAGCTATATAACATACTAAAGGAAAGGGAAAAACCCAAAAAGCATAACAGGGCCGCTTTAAATAATTGCGTGAGATTTCAAGACATCCCATGGGATTTTTTGTGGAAATTGTGTAAAACCTGCCAATGGCAGGCAACTTGTGTTCTACCTTAATTTACAACCAAAATAATTTATCTTTCAGTAAAAGTTGAAATAGTTCAACAGAAACAAACTGCTCTTATTCCAATTCCTGCTGAATCTTGTTCCATTTATCCGAGGCCAAATAACTGAAAGCTGATTTACCAAGTTCTGTGTTCACTGAGTTTCTAGTATAGGCCAACATTTAAATGGATTCTTATAAATCTTATTATTGTCTATTTATTTTTATTTTTTATTTTTTGCTTGCCTTGTCTAAAGCACATTGAATTGTCTTTGTGTGTGGAATGTGATATACACATACTTTGATCGATTTAAAATCTTATTCTAATAAATCTCAGGAATTTCAAGAGAACACTGGGTGATTGGTCCAGCTCAGCCAATAGCGGCACTCCCTGGCGATGACATAATTCTGCCATGTTACCTACAACCTGCCACGGATGTTTCATCGATGACCGTGGAGTGGTCACGAGGTGACCTCTCTCCGACATACGTTCACGTTCTTCAGGAGGGACGGGAAATGTTCCGAGAGATGAACCCGTTGTACCGCGGCAGAACGGCGCTGTTTACCAAAGGACTGGAGGAAGGAAACGTCTCTCTGAAACTCTCTCGGGTGAAGCTCACCGACGAAGGGTTGTACAGGTGTTTCCTTCCATCGCTGGAGAGCCAGGTGACAGAATCCTTCGTTCAGCTGCATCTTGGTAAGCTTAATTAAGCATCAGTTACCAAACAAAGACAAACAAACAAAAAAGATTTAAAAACTCAACTGGGATGTCCCCTTTCTATTATCAACGTGCTTTTTTGTTTTTAATGTGTTTTTATTTGTTAATTCGGTTGCTGTAATAAGCTGTTGGTTGACCTTAAAGGCACGTAAATAATTAGATATATTATTAATGTTATTTATGAAATCTTGCTTTCTTCCCTCACCTGTCTCTTCAGGGAGGCTGTCTCAACCAATATTATTATTTATATATTTTATTTATACAGGGTTAACCGACTGAGACCAGGTCTCTTTTCCAGCAGTGCCCTGTTTAAAGGCAGAATATATAAATTATAACAACATAAAATAGATAAAAAAATACGCAAAAACAAATAGAAATGTTTAAAATACAATATAATACAGTACAATATTTAAGGTTCAACCAAAACAAGAACACTCTTCAGCTCCAAAATCCTCCAGTAAAAGTTTAAATTGTTCAACAGAAACAAACTGCTCTAATTTCGATTCCTGTTGAATCTTGTTCCATTTACCCGAGGCGAAAAAACTGAAAGCTGGTTTACCAAGTTCTGTGTTCACTTTGCGACTTACAAAGGTGATATAGACCTGTGAGCGTGTCCGACGACAACTGGATTTGTGTTTTATAGTCTCCGTTGTTGTTATTCATGAAATCTCGCACCTGTCTCTTCAGGGAGGATGTCTCAGCCGGCAGTGTCCGTTGTTGGTGTGGAGAACGACGCGGTGGTGTTGAAGTGTGAGGTGAGGTGCTGGCACTCTGTGCCGGAGATTGAATGGAGTCAGGAGGGACGAGTGCTCACCACTGACCTCCGAGACAACGTCGATCACCCTGACGCCGGTTACACCGTCTACCAGAGTCATGTGACCGTGGTGAGGAGCGCCACCAACAGGTTTACCTGCAAGGTGCAACTGAAGATGTTCAACCAAACCATGCAGACCAGGATAGAAGTCTCGGGTAAGGATCTTAAACGGGGGGCTGGGGGGGGCGACTATCTAAACGTACAGTCACGGTACGTTAATATCTGGCCGTGCCGAGAGTGCATATAGAGGGGGGTGGCTATGAGACGTCATTGCTCACCGTTAAGCCTTCTGGAGGTGTCGTGGGCTCAAATTAACGAAACATCCATGATGGAGGGTGCCCACTTGAAAACCCCAATGACATATCTGCTCTCAACCCAAGTCCGTTCAAAAATATTTTCTTTTGAAGTGCTCATCTTGGAGTATGGCATAATGGATATTATGACATCCTATCCTGTGTATATTGAAATGTCGAGTGCTGAAGTTTAAATCAATCTGATTAGATCCACAGCTATTTTACTTAACCTCCTGAGGCCCACCATTTGATTTTTGTCCTCTCTAGGAGTCATTTGTTTTCAGTCAGTATTTCTAATACCATGCATGCCATTGCATTAAGTCTTACTGTCCCACAGAGGGCATCCTGGGCTTTTTGATGATGTGACATAAGTCTTACTGTGTCCCACAGAGGGCATCCTGGGCTTTTTGATGATGTGACATAAGTCTTACTGTCCCACAGAGGGCATCCTGGGCTTTTTGATGATGTGACATAAGTCTTACTGTGTCCCACAGAGGGCATCCTGGGCTTTTTGATGATGTGACATAAGTCTTACTGTCCCACAGAGGGCATCCTGGGCTTTTTGATGATGTGACATAAGTCTTACTGTCCCACAGAGGGCATCCTGGGCTTTTTGATGATGTGACATAAGTCTTACTGTCCCACAGAGGGCATCCTGGGCTTTTTGATGATGTGACATAAGTCTTACTGTCCCACAGAGGGCATCCTGGGCTTTTTGATGATGTGACATAAGTCTTACTGTGTCCCACAGAGGGCATCCTGGGCTTTTTGATGATGTGACATAAGTCTTACTGTGTCCCACAGAGGGCATCCTGGGCTTTTTGATGATGTGACATAAGTCTTACTGTCCCACAGAGGGCATCCTGGGCTTTTTGATGATGTGACATAAGTCTTACTGTGTCCCACAGAGGGCATCCTGGGCTTTTTGATGATGTGACATAAGTCTTACTGTGTCCCACAGAGGGCATCCTGGGCTTTTTGATGATGTGACATAAGTCTTACTGTCCCACAGAGGGCATCCTGGGCTTTTTGATGATGTGACATAAGTCTTACTGTCCCACAGAGGGCATCCTGGGCTTTTTGATGATGTGACATAAGTCTTACTGTCCCACAGAGGGCATCCTGGGCTTTTTGATGATGTGACATAAGTCTTACTGTCCCACAGAGGGCATCCTGGGCTTTTTGATGATGTGACATAAGTCTTACTGTGTCCCACAGAGGGCATCCTGGGCTTTTTGATGATGTGACATAAGTCTTACTGTCCCACAGAGGGCATCCTGGGCTTTTTGATGATGTGACATAAGTCTTACTGTGTCCCACAGAGGGCATCCTGGGCTTTTTGATGATGTGACATAAGTCTTACTGTCCCACAGAGGGCATCCTGGGCTTTTTGATGATGTGACATAAGTCTTACTGTGTCCCACAGAGGGCATCCGGGGCTTTGTGAAGATGAGACATAACTCTAACTGTCCCACAGAGGGCATCCTGGGCTTTTTGATGATGTGACATAAGTCTTACTGTCCCACAAGGGCATCCTGGGCTTTTTGATGATGTGACATAAGTCTTACTGTCCCACAGAGGGCATCCTGGGCTTTTTGATGATGTGACATAAGTCTTACTGTGTCCCACAGAGGGCATCCTGGGCTTTTTGATGATGTGACATATAAAAAAACCCCAAAAAAACTGTACATTGCATGGGAAAATTTTTTATGGAAAAGGTTCCCAGATGACATACTATATTTGGAAAAAATGAGATGATGCTAGGCAATGCTTTTCTCTGCTCTCTGGGGCTGCAGCATGGTCTTCACAACAAGCATAAGGCTTAACCCTAACCCTAACCCTTAACTTAATGTCTCTGAAGTGCTTCAATGATCTCTGTGGCTGCAGCATGGTCTTCACAACAAGGATAAGGCTTAACCCCAAACCTAACCCTAACCCTTAACTTAACATCTCTGAAGTGCTTCAATGATCTCTGTGGCTGCAGCATGGTCTTCACAACAAGCATAAGGCTGAACCCTAACCCTAACCCTTAATTTAATGTCACTGAAGTGCTTCAATGATCTCTGTGGCTGCAGCATGGTCTCAGCACAGCAAGCATAAGGCTTAACCCTAACCCTAGGCCAAAAAGCCTTTACACACCGGGAACGTTTTTTTCGTGCGATTAATTCTCAAATCAACAAGTTTGTTTCCTACGCATACTTTTGTTATGGGTCCTTTCACACAGGACACAAAGTTTCGTCCTTTTTATTTTTCTTAAGAAGTTTGATTTTTGTAAGGCGAATAAAAACAAACATTTACAATCAGGTTAGTTTTGATGCGTCAAATTCTCATTCACATTTATGTGTTGTTTATTCGTTAGGGTTAGGGTGAGGGTTAGGGTTAGGGTTACGGTTAAGCCATATGCTTGCTGTGCAGAGACCATGCTGCAGCCACAGAGAGCAGAGAACACTTAAGAGACATTCAATTAAGGGTTCGTGTTTGTTCATTACGCCCCTGGTGTGAGTAGGCCTTAAGGCTGTGTTTGGAACAAAAACCCGACATTTTTTACAATTCTGTCAAAGCCAGATGGAAGTTGTCGCATTGCATTTTGGAGTAAGAAGCGTTGTTGCCTAGCATCATCTCATTTTTTCCAAATATAGTATGTCATCCGGGAACCTTTTCCATACTAAAATTTCCCAAACAATGTACTGTTTTTGTAGTTTTTATTTCATTATATTATTTATTTTTGGTATTTTTAGATTTGCCTATTTCTACCAGGATGTACTGCAGTGTTTTTTGTTTTTGTATTATTGGGTTTTGCTTACCTCATTTCTTTTTGTGTGTGTTCTCCAGATGTTCTATTTCTAACCAGAATGTGTTTCCTTTGTTGCGTTTCTCAGACGGCCTTTTTCTAACACTGACCTGTGATTGTGCAGCGGCTTGGTCTTCATTGGGTGTTCTGGTTCTTGTGCTACTTGCAGTTCTATGTTATAAACTTATTCCAAAGAAAACGTGTGGAAAGCCAGAAGGCAAGTTGCAAATCGCTAGAAACATTTGTTTTATAGTAAATAAATACTGTAAGTACAGTGCCAACTCTAAGTGTTTGTAACCAAACCATGCAAACCTTTACTGTTACCATAACAACTGTCTGTACTTTAACCCATTAGGAACCACTGTGGCGTATATGTCACACACACACACACACACACACACACACACACACACACACACCATGTAGTCTTGTTGGGCTTAATCCGTCTGTTTAACTCATGGGCCCGGTTTCCCGTACAGGGATTAAGATAGTTCTACACTAAATCGCATTGTCAATGGAGATTCTCCATTGAAAATGTTTTTTAGTCTAGGATTTGGCTTAATCCCTGTTCGGGAAACCGGGCCATGTAGTCTTGTTTGGCTTAATCCTTTAATGTAACTCATGAAGTTCCTAAGTAACATATGAGGAGTTAGTCTGATACACACACACACACACACACACACACACGTACACACATATGCATCAAAGAAACACACACACACACACACATATGCATCAAAGACACGCATTCACACGCACACACACACACACACACACACACACACTTTATGTGATCTGTAAAGTTCTGTGTTTGTCTTAATCCTTCAATTGAACTCACGAAGTCCCTCAGTGACATATAAGGAGTTCAGCCATGAGTTAAACTGAAGGATGAAGCCAAACAAGACTACACGAAGTGTGAGTGACAGTGGGTGCTAATGGCTTAATGTGCAGACAGTTGTTTTAGTAACAGTAAAGATGTTATAAAGAGTTGAGTCGGACAACTCTCTGTCTCTGAAGCATTTATTAAAATTAATATTCAACAGGTTTGGCAACAAGACGTAGGGCAGCGCTATCATGTTGGCAGTGGGATCTGGTTGCGACATCGGTCCTATCGGGGGACAGGTTACAAAGTAATGACTCAAACGGTGCGTCACCAAAAGCTCAGGTAGACAGCGCGTACTCAGTGCTATGACGAGTACTCGTCACACATTGGTGTGTGTAGGGTGACGAGTTCTCGTCATGGCACAGATGTCCGCCTTAACTTTTGCTGACGCATCGTGTGTGATCTCACTGCCAACGTGAAAGCACTGCGCTACGTGATATTGCAACACCCTGGGATCATGATTAGTTGGTTCTCTACTCCGCTTCGTTCCACTGTTACCATTGCAACAGCGGCATCGCAAGCCTTTATCTTAAGTATCGTAATAAAAGTCTTATTTACTGATACTTACTTTTATTTAAAAAACTTAAGCTTTCATTGGAATTGATCTGAAGTGCCTTAAGGTAAGTTGTGATAAACTAGTATGTTTGCTACAGCAACGGTAACTAAGGAGAGAAGCGGTGGAGTGAACTAGCGAATCATCATCCACGATGTGGCATTGTGGGCAGCACTATCATGTTGGCCGTGAGATCTGGTTGCGACAACGCACCCACTACTCTTTACTTTGTGATCCGACAGAACCGGACGACGATCAGTCCATCAGCACCACATCAGAAACGGAAGACAGAGCTTTGATGGAAAACCAAAGGAATGAACAGACGTCGAACACACGTCGTGACGGGAAGACGGTGCAGTGGGGAGATGGAGGAGATAACGGGAGGAGCAACGTGACTTTTAAAGTTCCCGGGACAGATGCCGTTTTTATAAAACGACGCTCAGGTTCTCACACGCCACCCTTTTATCTTAGCTCTGTTCAAATTGACTGCACTCCACCAAAGTGATGTCTAAGCACCATCAGGGGGAAAAAGGACATATTAGCAAAAACACATTGATATAATGGGATTTTCAAAAAATTGAACTGTAATTGATTTAATTTCAATGGCACTTAGGATATTGTTTAAAGTGGAAGCATTGTTTGGCAATATTAACAAATATTAAGCTTTCAAATACATTTTGAGAGGATGCTCATTAATCATTTTTTCATCGGTTATTGCTGAGTCTAGCTGTGCCAACTAAAGGGAATGAAATGTCATGAAATATAATTATATTTATATAATTATGTTGCCGTTTCAACAGCTGTCATAATGTTTTTTATATCATTGTTGAAAAATCACCAGAGCTCTTCGGAGCCTTTGCTGTCTTTTCTATCACTCTCAGGAATGGTTTTCCATTTACTTAAAAAATAAATAAATGTAATCAGTGGTTGATTTTCAAAAGCTTTTAAAATTGAATTTATATCGGTAGCACTTTGTTTTCTTATGCTATGTTTCGTTGAATGTTTTATGTATTTCTGTCAAATTAGTAACTTTTTTTATATTTATAATTTTTTCTTAATCTTTTTATTTCAAAATTTTTTTTTACATAGACTGATGCAATGTAAATAACGTTTACATTCCATTCCATAGCGTTATACAGGTCCACTAACACCTCTGGGTAACCATTGTAACAGTGTCGATATATGTCTATATTAGTTGTACATTTAAATGTCAATAAAATTGTGTCATAAATCCCATAGTGTTTTGATAACGAGTAAGTGCACCAACTGATCTGAACGACAGTGCTCCATCACAGCATCATTTTTGTATTTTCTAA
>JAPMUY010003707.1:15000-35000 GCA_026901105.3 Galaxias olidus
TTAAATAAAGCTATTCTCATTCATAATAAATATGTGATATATACATTTTACAGAATAATGTCTGAATTCACGCGGGTGACCATTTATTATCTGTCTTACTGGTCTTTGTATCATTTGAAAAAAAGTCTGACTTACAATTTGATCTGTAGTCACTCTATCTTTTCCCCCATCTCTATCAGTCTCTCCATCCCTCCCTCCCCCTCGCTCTGTCACTGAAACACACGCGCGCACACACACACACACACACACACACACACACTAGTACCTACCTGTTGATCTGCTCCTCTTTAATGGAACTGTAACATGAAGAAAAAAAAAAGTTTGTAAAAGGTCAAACACACAGCAAGGCACTGTAATGTCAAAGGTCAAACACACAGCAAGGCACTGTAATGTCAAAGGTCAAATACACAGCAAGGCACTGTAATGTCAAAGGTCAAATACACAGCAAGGCACTGTAATGTCAAAGGTCAAATACACAGCAAGGCACTGTAATGTCAAAGGTCAAATCCCAGTTGATCACACGCACGACGCATGCACACACGCGCACACACACACACACGCACGCACACACACACACACACACACACACACACACACACACACACACACACACACACACACACACACACACACACACACACACACAGCAAAATGTATCTGTGACAGCAGCAGAGAGAGCTGAATGGAGTAAGGCTGTGTGTGTCTCGCGTGGGAGAGAGGTGACAGAGTGAGAAGACTTGAATTCTGCACACCTGTGTGTGTGTGTGTGTGTGTGTGTGTGTGAGAGAGAGTGAGTGTATGTGCGTGTGTGTGTGAGAGTTTGAATGAGTGTGTGTATGTGTGTGTGTGAGTGAGTGAGTGAGTGTATGTGCGTGTGTGTGTGTGTGAGTGAATGTGCGCGTGCGTGTGTGTGTGTGTGTGTGTGTGCGTGTGTGTGTGAGTGAGTGTATGTGCGTGTGTGCGTGTGTGTGTGAGTGAGTGTATGTGTGTGTGTTTGTGTGTGTGTGCGTGTGTGTATGTGTGTGTGTGATTGTGTGTTTGAGTGTTTATGTGCGTGTGTGTGTGTGGGTGTGTGTGCGTGTGTGTATGTACGTACGTGTGTTTGAGTGTGTGTGTTTGTTTGTTTGTTTGTGTGTGTGCCCGTGTGTGTGTAAGTGCGTGTGTGTGTGTGTGTGTGTGTATGCGCGTGTGTGTGTTTGCGTGTGTGTGTGTGTTTGAGTGTGTACTATAAAACATCATTGAATAGAGTAACGAGCTGAGACAGTGTAACAGATTTTGCAGAAAGTTTGAGAAGGGAAGTTGCGAAAATATAAAATCCAGTGGAGATATTAAAATGAGATACTTACTCATTAGATACCCGTCATTGGTAGCTGTGAGAGAAATTAACTTCGGGTGAGAAAATTGTGCAATAAATGTTCAAAGAATATTGAGCTGCAAAATTCAGGAGTTGCAGGAGCATCTATTCCTGTGGATTTTTCCCTTTCAGATACAATCATTTGGCCATTGCAAATAATTAGGTTATTCTAAAAACAGTCCTTTTAATGTTCATTTGCTCTAAGCGAACACTCAAAAAAATAAGACTTTGTTTCTAGGCCAACAAATTCTGAACAAAAGTTAGAGGTGAATTATATGGAGATGACAGAAAATATAAAAATAATTGTGCTCTACTAGTTGCCAGAATAATTTCCGAAACCATTACTCACTCCAAAAACATGCAAGTTAATTGGTGACACCAAATTGCCCGTAGGTGTGAATGTGAGTGTGAGTTGTTGCCTGTCCCTATGTGTCGGCGCTGTGATAGACTGGCCACCTGTCCAGGTGGTACCCCACCTCTGGCCCTGTGTCGGCTGGGATAGGCTCCAGGCTCCCCCCCCCCCCCCCCCCCCCCCCCCCCCCACGCGACCCTGCAAAGGATAAACTGTATAGCTAATGGATGGATGGATGGATTACTCACATGTGAGGGAGCTTGTGCTGGCTTCAACTGGATCTGAGTCAGCACCAATCCAGGCGTTCAACATAGGAAGAAACAACATCAAATCGAATCAAATCAAATCAAATTGAATTGAATCGAATCGAGTCGAGTCGAATCGAATCAAATACAAATTAAATCAAGCACATTTCATATGCAAACGCAACATATACAAGAAGTGAGCGAAACGTTTCATACAGTACAGTCATTTGTCAATGTCAGCGTCAAATTTATTCATGAAGCACATTTAAAAACAACAACCGTTGACCAAAGTGCTGTACAATCAACGATAGTAAAAGTAAATACAATAAAACACAAAAAAAAGCAGAAAGACTTATAAAAAAACATAAAGACTTATAAAAAAACATAAAAACATAAAAAACATCAAAGCGAGTTAAAAGATTTAAAGTGAGTTAAAAGCATCAAAGTGAGTTAAAAACATAAGACAAAGAAAGCCAACTGTCATACTGATTTCAAAGCCAAGCCAATTTAGCAAACGCTTTAATCCAAGGCGATTTACCATGAAATTACAGGGACAGGACCCGTCATGGAGAAATGTAAGGGTTACAAGCAGGGTTGGAGTTATGTGGGAGCCAGTGGGAGCTCAGCTCCCATTAGGAGGTGTCTGAGCTCCCATGAAAGCAGTTAAGTCATACATCTGTGGGGGTCGCCAATACAGTGCACCAGTTAAGCGATTATTTATTTATCTCCGCCACTAACGTTAGAGACCTCACAAAACTCAGATTATAACTCGAACCCTGGTTTCAA
The DNA here is from genome assembly GCA_026901105.3 of Galaxias olidus. NCBI lineage: Eukaryota > Metazoa > Chordata > Actinopteri > Galaxiiformes > Galaxiidae > Galaxias > Galaxias olidus. The sequence goes on from JAPMUY010003707.1 coordinate 17,738, forward strand.
GGCATGGAAGGCAGAGAAGTACTCACTCCTCAAAAAGTAATGATGTATGAATATCTGAACATGATAGCGATAAAGTAATGATGTATGAATATCTGATAGCGATAAAGCAGGAAGGCAGAGAAGAACTCACTCATCAAAAGGGTCAGGGTTTAGGTAAAGTAAATGTATATACAGTGCATCCGGAAAGTATTCATACCCCTTCACTTTTTCAACATTTTATTATGTTACAGCCTAATTCCAAAATGGATTAAATAAAAAAAAATTCTCAACATTCTACATACAATACCGCATAATGACAAAGTGAAAAAGGTTTTTTTTTAATTTTTTGCAAATGTGTTAAAAATAAAAAAATTAAATATCACATGTACATAAGTATTCACACCCTTTGCTGTGACACTCAAAATTGAGCTCAGGGCCATCCCGTTTCCACTGATCATCCTTGAGATGTTTCTACAACTTGATTGGAGTCCACCTGTGGTAAATTCAATTGATTGGACATGATTTGGAAAGGCACACACCTGTTTATATAAGGTCCCACAGTTGACAGTGCATGTCAGAGCACAAACCAAGTTATGAAGTGCAAGGAATTGTCTGTAGACCTCCGAGACAGGATTGTATCGAGGCACAGATCTGGGGAAGGGTACAAAAAACATTCTGCGGAATTGAAGGTCCAAACGAGCACAGTGGTCTCCATCATTCGCAAATGGAAGAAGTTTGGAACTACCTGGACTCTTCCTAGAGCTGGCCGCCCTGCCAAACTGAGCAATCGGGGATGAAGGGCCTTGGTTGGTCAGGGAGGTGACCAAGAACCCTATGGTCACTCTGACAGAGCTCCAGTGTTCCTCTGTGGAGATGGGAGAACCTTCCAGAAGGACAACCATCTCTGCAGCACTCCATCAATCAGGCCTTTATGGTAGAGTGGCCAGACGGAAGCCACTCCTCAGTAAAAGGCACATGACAGCCCGCATGGAGTTTGCCAAAAGGCACCTAAAGGACTCTCAGACCGTGAGAAACAAAATTCTCTGGTCTGATGAAACCAAGATTAAACTCATGTCTGGAGGAAACCAGGCACTGCTCATCACTTGGCCAATATCATCCCTACAGTGAAGCCAAGGTGGTGGCAGCATCATGCTATGGGGGTGTTTTTCAGCGGCAGGAACTGGGAGACTAGTCAGGATCAAGGGAAAGATGAATGCAGCAATGTACAGAGAGATCCTTGATGAAAACCTGCTCCAGAGCGCTCTGGACCTCGGACTGGGGCGAAGGTTCACCTTCCAACAGGACAACAACCCTCAGCACACAGCCAAGATAACAAAGGAGTGGCTTCGGGACAAGTCTGTGAATGTCCTTGAGTGGCCCAGCCAGAGCCCATACTTGAACCAGATTGAAGATCTTTGGAGAGATCTGAAAATGGCTGTGCACCGACGCTCCGCATCAAACCTGATGGAGCTTGAGACAATCTGCAAAGAAGAATGGGAGAAACTGCCCCAAAATAGGTGTGGCAAGCTTGTAGCATCATACTCAAGAAGACTGCTGTAATTGCTGCCAAAGGTGCTTCAACAAAGTATTGAGTAAAGGGTGTGAATACTTATGTACATGTGATATTTTTATATTTTTTATTTTTAATATATTTTTGCAAAAAATTCTAAAAACCTTTTTTCACTTTGTCATTATGCGGTATTGTGTGTAGAATGTTGAGAACATTTTTTTTATTTTTTCCATTTTGGAATTAGGCTTCATCTTCATTCATGATGAAGGAATTAGGCTGTAACATAATAAAATGTGGAAAAAGTGAAGGGGTATGAATCCTTTACGGATGCACTGTAATAGAGCTATGAGAGTGTGGGGCACTGATACAATAGAGAGAACTATAGAAATAGATACAATAGAAAGGCAGAGAAGAACTCACTCATCGCAAGGGCCTCCTCTACTGCTCCAGCTGGCGTGTTGGAACCTTCCGGTTCTAGAGATTCAAGTTCAGAAAAGATGACAAGGTTTATTTTTTTGTTTTCTTTTTATGGGGGATATTCAGACAACAGAAATACGAATAATTAGAACTCACTCATTAGAGGGGTTTTCTCCGATTGGTCAGTTGGTTTGGCGGAACCTTCCGGTTCTAGAGAGAGAGGGGTTATGTGTGAAGGTGGAGGAAGTTTGACAAGATTGTTAGAGTACACAATATTAACTTAGGAATGTTGATCAAAGGGAATGCTGCTGGCATTACAGCTCCTATTAGTTGGCTAGACAACTCCAACCACTACAATGTTGTCTTAACGGGACAAAATTCACGTTTTTAATATTTTAGCCTTAATTTAAGAAAACGATCATGTAACTGTGAAGGCAGTGAGTTTTCCAAAGTATCTGTAGCAACATATTCATTATTTTTCCCAGACAAAGAAGTAAATTAATGTCAAAGTTGGCCATAGGAGGTTTGAGTTTTTGGAAGACACCGCTTGGCTACACCGAAGTATCAACTCGGTAAAATAAAAACCTTTATTCGACATAAAAAATTTCACTTCTAGATCAACTGAAAATGTATGAATTTGTTTTGATTAATAAACGTTTAGTAAGTAACACAAATTTGGAGCATTCACTGTTTAATCACCTGATTAAAAAAAAACTGAAAATGCGTTTGTCCTGTGTACTATTAGTTCCCTTTGCACCATTACCATTAAAGCGAGTGGTGTAGTACTGTATATATGCATTTCAAACTAAATGTGATTTAAAAGAGAGCAGATGAGCGACATGTTGTAAAGGACATGGCAACCAAAACGTACGTGCTGTATTGTCCCCGCTCACTGGAGGGAAAACTGTGAAATAGAGAGAAGAAGGAGATGGGTTTATGCACAGTGACGTGATGTGTTTTTTTTTTTACATTAATTTGGTAATATTTTCAATATAAAATTTGATACTACAAAAACAAGGTACTTCATTGAGAACAAATTACACAAACTGTGGACACTTACTTCATTATTCTTTAGAGAGATACGACACCCAACGTGTCTTAGTGACCCCCCCCCCATCAATCTCTGCGACGTCATACTTTTCCCGGCATTTTTAGCCAACATCTTGACCTTTGAACTTATGTTAGAGCCTGAGGTGTAATCAGTAAAACATACTCACATGTGATCGTGGCCTTTTCTCTAACTGTATCAGCAGGTCAAGGGAACCAAAAGAAAAGAGTCAGTATTACAAACTATATTCAGAAAGCGGATATGGGATTCAATCAATCAATAAATGTTGAAAACAAGGTGAATACTGTTATGGAAATTCTAAATATTATACACGGTGAGACTTAATGATGAAGTTTGATGTAAACGTTTTATTCAAAAAGATACTTTACATAGAAAGGGTCAGTCCACACAGTGTTTATGACACTGTTCGGATGGAAAGACAAAATACATTGGTGATGAGCATTCCTATATAGTAAAATGGGAGTGTCCTGTTCCCTATTGTAAAGACACACACTCATATATTGGGTTTAGGTTTCTGGCCATTAAAGTGACACTCTTTCCAGGGTTATATTGTCTGCAGACATCCTGTCTCCGGTGTGACCCCTCCAGCCACGGATTATAACCCCTTCAACTTCCTAAACAGAAGGTTAAGCTTACTTTACGACATGCAGCTGTGGTCAATGGCTAATACATCAACCATACTGGGAATACATGCATTTCTGTATATATTTGCAGTCAATCTAAATCCTGCCATTACAATCCTCCCTTTTATCATTCAATGATAAAAGGGAGGATTGTAATGGCAGGATTTAGATTGACTGCGAATATATTCAGGAATGCACGTATGGTTGATGTATTAGCCATTGACCACAGCTGCATGTCGTAAAGTAAGCTTAACCTTCTGTTGAGGAAATTGAAGGGGTTATAATCCGTGGCTGGAGGGGTCACACCGGAGACAGGATGTCTGCAGATAAAATAACCCCTGTAAAGAGTGTCACTTTAATGGCCCGCAATCTAAACCCAATATATGAGTGTGTCTTTACACTAGGGAACAGGACACTCCCATTTTACTATATAGGAATGCTCATCACCAATGTAGTTTGTCTTTCCATCCGAACAGTGTCATAAACACTGTGTGGACTGACCCTTTCTATGGAAAGTATCTTTTTGAATAAAACGTTTACATCAAACTTCATCATTAAGTCTCACCGTGTATAATATTTAGAATTTCCATAACAATACACACACAAACAAGGATGCATGCACACACACACACACACACACACACACACACAAGCATGCGCGCGCGCACACACACACACACACACAAACACATTCTCTTTTTCTCTTACCCATATCCATGGTGATGCCGTCATTAACTGAAAATAAGATATATTTATATTTAATAATACATATTTATATTTTATAATACATATTTTTTATACACTAGCACAGACATTCAGCCTTCAAAATACACCTAAATTACGCAATATCAATAAATAGCCATTAGTGAAACATCCAAATTGGGTTTTCAAACAAAAGGACATCATTGAAACTTACTCGTTCCATTCATTTTGATGTTGACTGTTAACTGAGCTGTTGAAAAGGAACAGATCTATGTGAGACGAAAGAGAACTCCAGAGGCATCAAACTGACATGACTAGGGACCTTCAAACTCAATTACTAGGGGCTTTCATACTCTGATTAGGGGCTTTCATACTCATTGACTAGAGGCTTTCATGCTTAATGATTAGGGGCTTTCATACTCAGTGACTAGAGGCTTTCATACTCAATGACGGGGGGCTTTCATACTCAGTGAATAGGGGTTTTTCATACTCAGTGAATAGGGGCTTTCATACTCAGTGAATAGGGGCCTTCACACTCAATGCATATGGGGCCTTCATACTCAGTTAATTGGGGCCTTCACACTCAATGCATATGGGGCCTTCACACTCAGTTAATATAACAAACCGCTTACTGTCATCATGTTCTTCGTCCATATCTGTAAGGATATAAAGAGATAGGGAGAGAGAGAAAGCGAGAGACAGAGTTTGTGTGAGAGAGGGGGGAATTTGTCTTGATCTTGTAGTATAATTATAATATAAGTATTGCACTATTATTATTTTTAAAGCATATTATTGCATTATTATTATTTTTAAAGTATATTATTGCATTATTATTATATTTAAAGTATATTATTGCATTATTATTATATTTAAAGTATATTATTGCAGTATTATTATCTTTAAAGTATATTATTGTTATGTATGAAAAAAAGGGAAGGAACCGTTTAGAGTTTGAGAAGATTTTTGTGTTTTCTTAATTTTTCTTCTTCTCCAGAGGATGACCAGACATATTAGGCCTGGGAGGATCAAGATCGGGATCACAATCCCCGAGCTATCAACTAGTAGGTTTTTCAACGTGATAAAATGACCTCAATTATTAGAAAATGTTGGGGGGTTTTTGAGGTGGGAAAGGGGTTAGGGTCTTGTAATTTATCCATTTACCTTTTGTGATTTGTTTTTTATTTGTCAGACTAAAAACTGGATCTTTTAAGAATTTGTCTTGATCTCTCTTCGCCTCTTTAATGCGTTTGCAAAAGGATCACCCCACACAGCGTTTAAGACACTGTCCGAAGGAGATGACAAAATACATTGGCAATGAGTATTCCTATATAGTAAGTGGGAGTTCCCTGTTCCCAATTGTAAAAACGCACACTCATATATTGGGTTCAGGTTGCTGGCCATTAAAGTGACACTCCTGTCTATACTGTCTGCAGACATTCTGCCTCCGGTGTGACCCCTCCAGCCACGAATTATAACCCCTGCAACTTCCTAAACAGAAGGTTAACCTTAGTTCATCCTTCCGTCTATGGCATGCAGCTGTGGTCAGACAGTTAGTACATCAACCAGTCAGAGCACACATGCATCACTGTATACAATTACCGGTCAATCTGAATTCTGCTATCACATGTTCAAAGTATATTATTGTTATGTATATAAAGGGAACGAACCATTTGTAGCTGGAGAAGCTTGTAGTGCTTTCTTTGTTTTTCTTCTCTTCCAGAAGATGAATATTAGGCCTAAGAGGATCAAGATCAAGATCACAATTCCTGCGCTGATCCCTGCTGTGCTTCCTGAGTGATCAGCCTTAGCTTCAAGAAGCTCGCCTAGTAGGGAGACAACAAGGACTAATCACAAGACAGAATTCAACAAAGTCATGTGAATGTAAATAATGTCCAATCTATTCAAATTCATAAATGAAGTGATGTTGATGACGTTGATGATGTTCATGAAAGGTTAAGGCACAAAAAGGTACACTGTCCCTGTGACATTATACCTGTTTGTGTCTGTAAGGGAAATGTTGGCATCCTCACGGATGTTCAAGCCTAAGCTGTTGTTCCAATGTGGGGGAAGGGTCAGAGTGAAGACCAGGTCACAAAAGAGACAGTATGTGCCTTTTGGAGACACTGAAGACTAAAGTTTTGTGTCTTAGACATAACATAAAATTATGTCTACGTGTCCTATGTACGTGTCCTTATTAATGCTGATTACGTCCACTCCCCTCCGCCTTGACCAATGGAATTATTGTTTATCTTAGACAAATATACTCAATTCAACCTTGTCAACTAATCAGAACTTGCTATGTTGTTAGACTGATCTGACTGTAGTACTCTGAATCAGACTCCGTAGTCATAAATAAAATTGTACTTGATCATTAAATTATTTCTCCCTCTTATGAATAGGTTATTTTCTGTCATAGATTGAATTTATCCATTACATGTCTTAAAACTACAAAGAGGCAGTTTATCTGTAGGAGGTGATCGGCAAATGAACGTCTTCATTTATGAATCTTAATAGATTGAACATTATGTGACACCTTGCCAGAGAGTGCCAGTTAGGCACCATGCTGTTTGATGTTTCAAAAACCGTAATCACAGCACACACAACACACATTTTAGTAAAATATTAAAAACAAAAGACCAATAATAAGATCAATAACAATCCAACTTGGAGAGAAACACAACTAATGTAAGCCTATATGCTACCTGGTACGTGAAAGTTTTCCTCTCTCCTGAGATTAACCTTCGACAGTTGAACTCGGCAGGTAAACCCCATGGCCTTGTTCACAGTCACATTGCGTCTGACAGTGTAGAGGCCGTCAGTTCCATTGACTGTCTCTCTGGGCCCAGCAGAGCCGACGTGTCCCTCACTGTCCAGCCACTCCACCTCAGGCTCTGGGTACCAGCCTCTGGACTCACACCGTAGCACCACCTTACCCTCATCAGTGGCTTGGATGGAGATCACTGGCTGAGACACAGCGACTGAAAAGACATTGAGATCACTGGCTGAGACACAGCAATTACAAAGGCATTGAGATCACTGGCTGACACACAGCGACTGAAAAGGCATTGAGATCACTGGCTGAGACACAGCAATTACAAAGGCATTGAGATCACTGGCTGACACACAGCGCCTGAAAAGGCATTGAGATCACTGGCTGAGACACAGCAACTACAAAGGCTTGAGATCACTGGCTGAGACACAGTAAGTACAAAGGCACTGAGATCACTGGCTGAGACACAGCAACTACAAAGGCATTGAGATCACTGGTTGAGACACAGTAACTACAAAGGCATGGAGATCACTGGCTGAGACACAGGAACTACAAAGGCATTGTGATCACTGGCTGAGACACAGTAACTACAAAGGCATTGCGATCACTGGCTAAGACACAGCAACTACAAAGGCATTGCAATCACTGGGTGAGACACAGCAACTACAAAGGCATTGTGATCACTGGCTGAGACACAGCAACTACATAGCCATTGCGATCACTGGCTTAGACAATGTAACTACAAAGGCATTGATATCACTGGCTGAGACACAGTAACTACGAAGGCATTGATATCACTGGCTGAGACACAGCAACTACAAAGGCATTGATATCACTGGCTGAGACACAGCAACTACAAAGATATTGATGTTTTTCAGGATGTATTATAGAAATTCCTCTCTCTCTCTCTCTTTCCATCCTTCCCTCTTCCTCTCTGTCACTCTCTCACTCTCTCTGTCTCCCTCACTCTCCCTTCCCCTCTCTCTCTTTCTCTCTCTCTCTCTCTCTCTCTCTCTCTCTCTCTCTCTCTCTCTCCTTCCCCCTCCCTGTCCTTCCCCCCTCTCTCTCTTTGCCTCTGTCTCTCTGTCTCTCTCTCCCTTGTTGACTTGCTTACCCACAATGAGAGGAACGGTTAAATTGCACTCCAGAACCGGTAAAAAACATCTGTAGTTCCCCTGATCATCCAGCTTCACTTTGGACAGTCTGAGAGAAACGTTGCCGTGCGGGAGCTCCTCAGCTAGCAGCGCAGTCCTGTGTTTGTAACTAGGGTTCTTGTGGGAAAACACCTCGCGCCCGTCCTGCATCACGTGCACATAGGACGGCTTCAGGTCCGGTCTGGTCCACTCCACCGTCATGGCGACGGCGCTGGAGGCAGGTTCCAGCCGACACGGGAGGATGACGTCATCGCCTGCAACAGCTACGACGTCCCGGGCGGAACCGATCAGTCGGTTTTCACCTAGGTGGGCGAACAAAAAGCCATCCAAGGTCAAACACAAAACTTAGACTATCGACGACATGTATTTTGATCTAACATTGTGAAGTAGGCCTAGGCAATCTCGTTACAGTCGGCTACTAAATCCCGCTCTAGTAAAAGTGGGATCATTATGATGACTAAGGCTATAACATAGGTAGGTAGTTTACAACTTGCTTATTGAATATCCAATAAATAATGTCGTTAATGTCGTTAATGCCGTTAATAATGTTATGTAAATTAAGATTAATTAGGTGAAAATCGACTGATCGGGCGAAAAACAGCAATCCACAAAATTAAGATTATTGACAACATCAGCATGTATTTTGATCTAACTTCATGTAGTAGGCCTGTGAGAGATTACAATAGATGGATGGATGCTTGTGTCGTATACAGCAGGGTTTGAGTTATTATCTGAGCTTCGTGGGGGTCTCTAACAATAGTGGCGGAGAGAAATAAATAATATCTTAACCGGTGCACTGTGTGTGTGTGTGTGTGTGTGTGTGTGTGTGTGTGTGTGTGAGAGAGAGAGAGAGAGAGAGAGACAGAGAGAGAGAGAGAGAGAGAGAGAGAGAGAGAGAGAGAGAGAGAGAGAGAGAGAGAGAGAGAGAGAAAGAGTTCCAATACACATGCTACTACGTGGTACAACATTTTCACACCCAAGGCAGTCCACTTTTTAAATCCTGTTGTGTGCCCCACGCAACAACAGCGCTTTCTATTGGTCTAAAACAACAGCGCTTTCCATTGGTCTAAAACAACAGTTAAACAGTATCTCATATCTTGGCCAACAATTGTTTTTGCAATTTTTCTATAGTGCTAAAACAGAGGGGGCAAAAAATACATGCATACAAAAGCCATCCTCTTACTGTTGCACAGACAAAACAGACTAAAGTGGCACGGTAGCTAGTCCACTACTTTGTCCTGTCCATTCAATATTCATTAACATGTCAGCGGCATCAGTTTTCCACACGTTTGTGCACTCTCAACACAGACATAGGTTGCTCACTACTACTGCGCACCATGGTGCCTTGGTGGTGAAGTGCTACCATACTATCATTCACGAGAGAATATATTTCCTTTAGCCTATTTATCTCGTTAATGTAAATAATACTTATTGCATGATTGAAAACATACATTATTTGTGATTAAAATAAAAGTTGTGGGTAATGTATTGGCGACCCCCACAAATGTATTACTTTACTGCTTTCATGGGAGCTCAACTCCCACTGGCTCCCACATAAGTCGGACCCTTCGTGTAGTTCGCTGACTGTTGTGCCGTACACAACGTTATGTGTATTAATTGTATGGCTAATTGTACTTTTGTGGACTCTGAAAAGAATGGCAATCGACTAAATAACATCGTCAAACAAACAAACATGCAGACGTTCAGAGAGCAAAACTCCGTCTACCTGTAATCGTGTAGCTCTTATCCCCGCCGAGATAACAACTCCATAAAAACACGACAAACATCGAACAACCGCACCTCATTGTTGGATCTCATTTAGACTAAGTCTTTGTTAAAGTCATTGCATTCAACATGGGCATATATTTAAAATGAAATCACATGGAGACATCGTCTAGTGCCCATTCAAGACAGAACATAACTTTTTTACTTTCACTTTTTTAATCACGCCCCCATCAGGCGTGATAGATTGCGCAATCATTTTCAAAACGTAGCATTGTTGGTGTCAAATGTCAATAAAATGTCATGCCAGAATAAACTTTAGAAAACGATATCTTCTTTCAGCACAAACGATATTACACATAGCAATCCTGGTCGATATGTTGCAACAACTTTAAATGTCAAAGAATAGCCTATGTTTAAAATGTATGTAAATAAATAGGCTATTTTAATAACTATTATCGTCCTTGCACGTAACTACAATGAAATTAGCGCCCTCTGATTTTACAGTTGTTTGAGTTACTTTGGTAACTCTTCGACTACACGAAAGAGAATAGGCTACAATACTTTTGTCGGAGAGGAAAAAGTAAACGAAACGTTTACACTAGACATCAATCAGGAAAAGGGAGGGGTCTAAGTACTCTAAGATTGCAGGAAACGAGACCGTAGCCAGAAATCACTGAGGTTAGTAAAAGCATCAGTCAGTCGCTCAGTCCGTGAGCAATTATGGAGATTGGATCAACCTGCAACATAATCTGTAAGAATATAACATTATAGATTATAAAAATTCATTTGTTATTCAAAATGTGTCCACCCAGAAAATATATTGTCTGTTTAAAGTAAAAATCCTTTTATATGAAATTGTATTTTCGTGTTTAAGATCCGGTATAATCTCTTCTTTAGTAAAAATTGATTGATAATCCGATTGTCTCTGATGCAAAATGACCACCTAATTGCATGATTTAATATTTACCTTGATGTTCTCTTTCAATCTCCAAACAACTTTCCACAGTCCTGGCAACACTATTCTGTGATAGACCTGCTGAAAGTGCTGGTTTGTGCTTTATAATTTTTCGTGATTTCAAAAGTAAAACTTTTGTTTTATCTGCACAGTGTTTATCTTTGTTTATGGCTGGATCTCTTTATTTCTCTCTCGCTCTCTCCCTCTCTCTCTCTCTCTCTCTCTCTCTCTCTCTCTCTCCCTTGCTCACACTCTCTCTCTCGCTCTCTCTCTCTCACTCTCTCTCTCTCTCTCCTCTGTCTCTCCTCTCACTCTCTTTCTCTCTCTTTCTCTCTCTTTCTCTCTCTCTCTCTTTCTCGCTCTCTCTCTCTCCCTCACTCTCTCCCTCACTCTCTTTCTCTCCCTCTCTCTCTCTCTCTCTCTTTCTCTCCAAAGTCTATCTAGCTATCAGTCCCAACAGGTCTCAGCTCTTTAAGTACAAGCCGGTCTCTCTGAGCTGCGAGGGCGAGGTAGACTCTGATGGATGGAGAGTGAAGAGGAAGACGGCCGTCGGAGGGAATGGAACCTGCGACCTGGACTGGGGCGTCTCCACGGAGACCGCCTGCGTGATCAGAGTCCCCTATCCATGGGACAATGGGGTGTACTGGTGTGAGTCCAGCTCTGGAGAGAGAAGCCACGCTGTCAACGTCACTGTGACTGGTAGGCACTCTGTAGTGTACTGTATTTGTTATAATAACTAAAACACACACACACACACGCACACACACACACACACACACACACACACACACACGCACACACACACACACACACACACACACACACATACACACACACACACACACACTGTCAATATCACTGTGACTGGTAGGCACTTTGTAGTGTCCTGTATTTGTTATAATAACTAAAACACACACACACACACACACACACACACACACACACACACACACACACACACACACACACACACACACACACACACACACACACACACACTGTCAATATCACTGTGACTGGTAGGCACTCTGTAGTGTACTGTATTTGTTATAATAACTAAAACACACACACACACAACACACACACACACACACACAGACACACACAGACACACACACACACACACACACACACACACACACACACTGTCAATATCCCTGTGACTGGTAGGCACTTTGTAGTGTACTGTATTGGTTATAATAACTAAAACACACACACACACACACTGTCAACATCACTGTGACTGGCATGCTTTCTGTAGTACTGTATTCATTATAATTGTCTGTTATTATTATTATTTAAATTTGTATTATTATTATTATTGTGGATTAATAATCCATCCATCCATCCATCCATTTTCCGCCGCTTATCCGGGGCCGGGTCGCGGTGGCAGCAGGCTCAGCAGGGAATTCCAGCCGTCCCTATCCCCAGCAACGCTTTCCAGATCCTCCTGGAGGATCCTGAGGCGTTTCCAGGCCAGACGAGATATATAATCTCGCCAGCGTGTTCTGGGTCTACCCCGGGGTCTCCTACCAGTAAGGCGTGCCCGGAAAACCTCCAACGGGAGGCGCCCAGGAGGCATCCTAATCAGATGCCCGTACCACCTCATCTGGCTCCTTTCGACGCGAAGGAGCAGTGGCTCTACTCCGAGCTCACTCCGGATGACTGAGCTCTTTACCCTATCCCTCAGGCTGAGCCCAGCCACCCTACGGAGGAAAGACATTTCAGCCGCTTGTACTCGCGATCTTATTCTTTCGGTCACTACCCAAAGCTCATGACCATAGGTGAGGGTTGGAACGTAGATCGACTGGTAGATCGCGAGTTTCGCCTTTCGGCTCAGCTCCTTCTTCACCACGACGGTCCGGTACAACGCCCACATTACTGCTGATGCTGCACCAATCCGCCTGTCAATCTCACGCTCCATTTTTCCCCCACTCGTGAACAAGAACCCGAGATACTTGAACTCCCTCGCTTGGGGCAGCAACTCAATCCCAACCCGGAGAGAGCACTCCACCGTTTTCCGGCAGAGAACCATGGCCTCAGACTTGGAGGTGCTGACTCTCATCCCGACCGCTTCACACTCAGCTGCAAACCGCTCCAGTGCATGCTGAAGGTCACAGTCTGAAGAAGCCAACAGAACCACATCATCTGCAAAGAGCAGAGAAGCAATTCTGAGGTCCCCAAACTGGACACACTCCTCCCCCGGCTACGCCTTGAGATTCTATCCATGAAAATCACAAACAGAACCGGTGACAAGGGGCAGCCCTGGCGGAGTCCAACACCTACTGAAAACGCATTTGACTTTGTGCCGAGTATACGGACACAGCTCTCACTCCGGTTATATAGGGACCAAATGGCTCGTAGCAACGGCCCCGGCACCCCATACTCCCACAGTTCCCCCCACAGGACTCCCCGGGGGACACGGTTGTAGGCCTTCTCCAAGTCCACAAAACACATGTAGACTGGATGGGCAAACTCCCATGCCCCCCCAAACAGCCCCGCAAGGGTAAAGAGTTGGTCCACTGTTCCACGACCAGGACGGAATCCGCATTGCTCCTCCTGGATCCAAGGTTCGACAATCAGTTGGAGTCTTCTTTCCAACACCCTGGCATAAGCTTTCCCAGGTAGGCTGAGAAGTGTGATACCCCAATAATTGGAGCACACCCTCCGTACCCCCTTTTTAAAAATGGGAACCACCACCCCGGTCTGCCATTCCAATGGTACTGTCCCCGACCTCCACGCGACACCGAAGAGGCGTGTCAACCAAGACAGCCCAACAATGTCCAGAGCCTTCAGCATCTCGGGGCGAATCTCATCCACACCTGGCGCCTTGCCGCTGAGGAGCTTCCCAACTACCTCAGTGACCTCTGCCAGGGATATTGCTGAGACTCCCCCCGAGTCTTCGAACTCTGCCTCCTCCACAGAGGATGTGTTGGCGGGGTTAAGACGTTCCTCAAAGTGCTCCTTCCACCGCCCGACGATATCCCCAGTCCGGGTCAGCAGTTCTCCTCCCCTGCTCAACAGAGCCTGGGCCAATCCCTGCTTTCCCTTTCTGAGCCATCTAACGGTTTGCCAGAACTTCCTTGAGGCCAACCGAAAGTCCTTCTCCATAGCCTCCCCGAACTCCTCCCACACCCGGGTTTTGCTTCTTTGACTATCGAAGCAGCAGCCCTTCGGGCCGCCCGGTACCCGTCTGCTGCTTCAGGAGACCCCTGGGCCAACCAAGCCCAAAAGGCCTCCTTCTTCAGTCTGACGGCTTCCTTCACCGCTGGTGTCCACCAGCGGGTTCTTTGGTTGCCGCCACAACAGGCACTGACGACTTTCTGACCACAACTCCTAGCAGCCGCTTCCACAATGGAGGTTTTGAACATGGTCCACTCGGAATCAATGTTCCCAACCTCCCCCGGGATGCACGAGAAGTTCTTCCGGAGGTGGGAGTTGAAGACCTCCCGGACAGGGTCCTCAACCAAATGTTCCCAATTCACCCTCACCACGCGTTTTGGTTTAACGGGTCTTTCCAGCAGCCTCCTCCGCCATCTCATCGAACTCACCACCAGGTGGTGATCAGTTGGCAGCTCAGCTCCTCTCTTTACCTGAGTGTCCAAGACATGGCCGCAGGTCTGACGATACGACCACAAAGTCGATCATCGATCTGCGGCCTAGGGTGCTCTGGTACCAGGTACACTTATGAACCTCCCTATGCTCGAACATGGTGTTCGTAATGGACAATCCATGCCTAGCACAGAAGTCCAACAACAAAGCTCTACTCTGGTTCAAATCAGGCAGGCCATTCCTCCCAATCACCCCTCTCCAGGTTTCTCCATCGTCACCCACATGGGCGTTGAAGTCCCCCAGCAGAACTATAGAATCACTAGATGGTACCCTTTCCAGGACCCCACCCAGCAACTCCAAGAAGGCCGGATACTCTGAACTGCCATTTGGTGCATAAGCACAAACAACAGTCAGAGCCTTCCCCTCAGCGACTCACAGTCACAAAGAGGCAACCCTTTCGTTCACCGGGGAAAACTCCAATACAGCGGCGCTCAGCCGGGGACTCGTAAGACTCCCCACACCTGCCCGGCGCCTCTCACCCTGGGCGACTCCGAAAAATAAAAGAGTCCAGCCCCTCTCCAGGACTTGGGTTCCAGAACCAGAGCAATGCGTCGAGGTGAGCTCAACTATGTCTAGTTGGTACTGCTCCACCTCCCGCACTAGCTCCGGTTCCTTTCCCACCAGAGAGGTTACATTCCACGTCCCTAGGACCAGTCTACGATGCTAGGGGTCAGCACGCCTAGGTCCCCACCTATGCCTGCCACCCGATTGGCATTGCACCCGACCCCAATGTCTGTCCCTGCAGGTGGTGGGCCCACAGGGCGGCGGCTCCACGTTGTTTCTTCGGGCTGTGCCCGACCGGGCCCCATGGGTCAAGGCCCGGCCACCAGACGCTCGCCGACGAGCATCCCCCTCGGGTCTGGCTCCAGGGGGTAGCCCCGGTTTCCCTCTTCCGGGCGAGGTGCCACAGTGCCGTTGGTTCCGCTTCATTGGGGTGTTGTTCTTGTTTTGAATCGCGCTTAGTATGAACCCTCCCCTGGCACCAATTTGCCATGGGAGACCCTACCAGGGGCTACTGCCCCCGACAATACAGCTCCCAGGGTCACAGGGACACTGAAACCCCTCCACCACGTTAAGGTGGCGATTCTCGGAGGGGTGGATTAATAATAATAATTCATAAGTAAAAACATTTCATGCAAATATACATTCCGTGCCTGTAGTAGATGTTATATTTCAGGAGCTGATTTGATCTTTGTTTTGGTTATTGTTTTGCATGATCATATTTGTTTTTTAAAGACGGAAATGTGATCCTGGAGAGTCCTTTTGTTCCTGTGACGGAGGGAGAGGCTGTGACTCTGCGCTGTCAATACAAGACATCTCCCTCTAACCTCACCACTGACTTCTACAAAGATGGCTCCCTCATCAGGACTGAATCTAGAGGAGAGATGACCATCCCTGCAGTGTCCAAGTCTGATGAAGGCCTCTACAAGTGTAACAACTCTGACCTGGGAGAATCACCAAAGAGCTGGCTGGCAGTGAGAGGTGAGGAGGTCATCATTACAAACAGAACACATATAATGTATTCATATTTCATAACTCTGACCTCGGTGAATCACCACAGTGAGAGGTTAGAAATTTGATATTTAGGAATTCAGTCAGTGTATGTTTTTATATTGTATATACATACTGTATATATCCGATTCATGGTTAGAATAACAACAGCCATCCTTACTTTCACTTCCGTCTGAGCTCCGTTCTCAGCCCACTCTTCATCATCTTCATCATCGACTACTCCTCCTTCATCTTCAGCTCCATCTCCAGCTCCCATCATGTCTCTGAACAGACTGATCTGTCAGCTAGTGGTGGCGTCTCCATACCTTCTATGTACCATCATACTGGCGGTCAAATGCCACCAAAGGAAAAGAGGTAGAAGAATCTAGAAAAACCTATGCCAATCACCTCCTCCATGGTCTTTAAAGTGACGTCTAAAATGACAGTTCACGTTTTTTTTAAATCTTAATTTAAATTTATTCAACAGCTAGGTCCGATGTGGAGAAGAGAGGGGACGCTGTTGTCATGGAAGCAGACACGTAGCCGGCGAATGCTAGCTTAATTTTTATACTTTTCCTGTTACAGTTTTTTTTTCCTAACGTTGTTCGTTTTTTTTACAATCCCTAACATCCTTTTTAAAACTCTAATCACAATTAACAACATTAACAACATCTGTGTGGACGGAACCATAAATTAAGCTTAAAATTTCAAATACATCTATCTGTGTGGACTATAGGCTTAATATTTCAAATACATCTAAATGTGTGGACTATATCATTAATTAGGCTTAATATTTCAAATACATCTATCTGTGTGGACTATACCATTAATGAAACTTAATTTTGAGACTCTCCCTGTTAATATTTCAAAAACATCTGGCAAATGATTTTTCTTTTTCTTATTATCAATAAATATTGTTCTGATATTAGATATCTTTCATCGTACACATCCCGTGTATTATAATTTAGTGTGTGTAAATGTATGAAGTGTTTGCTGCTCAATATGGTTAAATACTGTAGCATTTCATAAACTGCACGTAGATCTTTTTATTTACTGGCTTAAAACAAAAATCTCAGGAAGAAAATATCACACAGCAACTGTTGTCAGGGGAAGTGACAAGAAGGTATTGGTTTCTCAGAAAGGATAAGATGTTTACCACAGGGGCTGAATTGTGCTGACAAAACACACACACACACACACACACACACACACACACACACACACACACACACACAGACACACAGACACACACACAC
>JAPMUY010003707.1:40000-42500 GCA_026901105.3 Galaxias olidus
AACACCAAGGCTCTCCTCTCCTCTCTTCCCCTCTCCTCTCCTCTTCTCTCTCTCCCCTACTCCTCTCTCCTCTCTCTCTCCTGCCCTCCTCTCCTCTCCTCTCCCCTACCCTCTCCTCTCCTCCCTCCTCTCCCCTCCCCTCTCCCTCCTCTCCTCTCCTCTCCCCTGCTGTCGTCTCACCTCAGCTCCTCTGGTCTCCTCTCCGCTCCCCTCCCCTCCTCTCCTCTCCCCTCCCCTCCCCTCTCCTCTCCCCTGCCCTCCTCTCCTCTCCTCTCCCCTACCCTCTCTCCCTCTACCCTCTCCTCTACTCCTCTCCTCTCTCCTCCTCTCCTCTCTCCCTCTCCTCTCCTCTCCTCTACCCTCTCTCTCCTCTCCTCTCCTCTCCTCTCCTCTCCCCTCCTCTCCTCTCCTCTCCTCTCCTCTCCCCTCCTCTCCTCCAGGAGGGTCTTTGGTTGTGGAGTGATGGTGCCAGGTTTGAGTATCGTAACTGGGACAACGGACAGCCGGATAATTTTGAGGGACTCCACCACTGTCTGGTGATGAACGCCGGAGGTACAACTCCTTCTCTTCTTGATTTTCTTCTTCATTTCTTCTCTTCTCTTCTATTCTTCATGACATCACATTGATTTCACATCCACAATTAACTCTATTAACAATATAATGGTAATACAGAGATCAGAGCACTGATCCTCATTGTACCACTCACTTACAAATTGACATTCAAAGTCATAATAAGTAATGTCTCTGTGTTTGTAGCAGTACCACTCACTTACAAATTGACATTCAAAGTCATAAGAAGTCATGTCTCTGTGTTTGTGTGTGTGTGTGTGTGTGTGTGTGTTTGCAGCGGAGAAACGTTGGCATGATGTGCCCTGCACAGATGCATTGCCCTCCGTGTGCGTCAGGAAGATTTGACATCGTTGAGAGAAATCCTAACTCAACGTGTAATAATATGATAGAACAGAAGAGGACGTTTTTGTTTTGTTTTGTGTTTTATCTACTTCATTTTTAAAGTACTACAAAAAGTGCAAAAATTAAATAAAATCAATTTAAACATAGATTTTCATGTTATTTTTTAGCTAAAATAACATAAAAATCTATATCGAAATTTATATGTAATAGAGCATAAGAGATTAAAAGCCCCAGACCCTCTGTACAACACTGTAATGTAGTATGTAATAAAGCATAAGAAGATAAAACCTTCTGTACAACACAGTTTTCTGTCTGACGGTTTCTTAGCTTTTCTAAACGTGCCGTTATCTTGAAGTCTTACTCAAACTGTGTTTTATTGGTACTGCTCTTTCTTCAGGTGTTTCATTGCGTCTGCATCAATAAAGCATCAACGATTTGCTTTGTATACATTATGTTTCATTGCATCTGAATCAATAAAAGTGTTAACGATTTGCTTTGTATACATTATGTTTGATCGCATCTGCAATGACATACGAATCAATAAAAGCATCAAATGAGAATTGTATTTCTTTTTATGCATTATTTTGAGATTCTTAATAACAATCACAAAGTTATGAAGAGAAAATAGATAGATATAGATATAGAAATAGATATACAAACTAGTTAAAACACACGTTTGTTGCAGTGGGTTGATTAAAGTCTGTACAGAGTTAGCACCGTATGTTTTAATGAAGACTACTCCAAAGACTAGGGTCCACTAATGGAAAAAGCTCAGTTGCTATTACATTTTATGTCCAGACCTTGTGTCCTATGCCGTGATCATTTCTGGTTTACTAGTAACCAATGATTTAATAGAGACCTGTCACTGACGTCTGCGTCTAGTATTTGTCATTTATCCGCACTTAAAAGAGAAAGATGTGTAGACAAGATGAAATGTATCGGTCGATCCGTATTAAAGAAAATACGGCAGGAATAAAGAGAATACGTCGGCAACTACATAGTTAGCCTACTATTGTTGCCACAAGTCTTGTTACTTTTTTGCAGCTAGCAGCACAGATTCGGTCCTCCAACATGGTGTCGCGTCTCTGTTACCACTAGCAACAACGTATTAAAATAAAAATTAAACAAACAAAATAAAAAACAACGCATTAAAGTTGTCGACCACTACACATACCCTCGCTAACGTCTTAAGGCTCTCGTGTAGGCATTGATATCAACCACAAACTATCAGAGATGCATTTATAACCAAAGTCATCAGACCAGTTTGGTGACAGGCCTGTATTTGAACACGTTAGAGATCATGGTCAAGTCGTGTTCTGGATATACTGGATGGCAGTGAAATGTTAAATGTAAAAGAAGTAGAATTTTTTTAACCCATTGTCAGGAGAGAAAAACACATTGTGTCTAAATAAGAATTACACATTCATGATAAAAATAATAATTAAAAACTAGACTGAACCCATGTTTGTTCAGGAGGGTCTTAAAGTGGATATGGAGTTAGCAACCGTCTGAAAAAACTCAAATGCCATTAGATTTTTTAATCCAGATCTTGTCTCCTATGCCATGGTGCATAACTGTTAATCAATGC
>JAPMUY010003707.1:47500-52500 GCA_026901105.3 Galaxias olidus
TCTATTGGTTCTTTGTGGATGAAATGGGATTTTTATGGACATTCTTCTGCCAAAAGATACAGTGGTTTTTCAATTCTACTTCACTGAAATTGTGGCTTTTCAAAGAACTTTTCTTAAAAAATGTTTTAGCTTTTAGCTTTTTTATTATTAACAATTAAATAGGAACTTGATGTCATGACACCCAGTGCTGACGTTTTCTGTCTTTCTCTTTATTTTTTTTTGTGTTGTTTTTTTCTACAGCAGAGAGACTTTGGAATGACTTACCTTGCAGTGCCAACCTCCCCTCTGTCTGTGCAAAGACAATCTGACCAATGACCTTCCACGATGTAGAGCGTAACAATGACGTCACAATACGTTTGATTTATGAGGTGGTGTTCTAAATCAAGCAAACTGTTTTTATCAACTGTGACATTTTGTATTCATAAGAATAAAAGGTTCTTTAAATTCCATGGCTCCTGCAGTTCATTTTTCTTCCCCAACACCCAAAAAAAATTTATACAGAAAGGCTTGGGAATCAGTCTGCACTGAGTTGGCCATAACAATTGTTATTTTAAATCCAAAACGAAATTTCAATATACACAGGATAGGATGTTATAATACCCATTATGCCATATTCCAAGATGAGCACTTCAAAAGACAATATTTTAGAATGGACTTGGGTTGAGAGCAGATATGTCATTGGGGTTGTCAAGTGGGCACCCTCCATCCCAGATGTTTTGTTAATTTGAGCCCACGACACCTCCAGAAGGCTTAACGGTGAGCAATGACGTTTCAGAGCCGCTCTCGGCACGGCCATGTATAAAAAATAAAAGAATTACGTTATTTATTATTAAAGAGATATCCCTATACCTATCCCTAATTCCTATTCCTGCAGGCTTTCAATGCCAACTCTGCAGAGATACTTACCACCTGAAAAGAAGAAGATAATCTTTCCCTACTCAAAGGTATAAAAGGCAAGTCTTTCCTGCAGGCTTGATAAATGACGCTCTGCAGGAAAGACTTGCCTTTTATACCTTTGATTAATCCTTTCTTGGTTTTTCAGCATGATGTTCTTTATTTTTGTGCCCATATGGGATCCTTCCTTACAAGAAACACAGTGTCCAACGGCTCAGTCAATGTTTAAAATGTTTTTATATTGCTTTTAATGTTCCTGGTTCTGAACTCTCTTGTTTATTATGCGTTCCATTTGGTTACTTTTAACCCTTTAATGTTGTCTCGTTTTGTGTCATCTGTCTGTAACTATGTAGTTTTTGTGTTTTCTATAAGTTTGCTGCTGCATATCTTGGCCACGTCTCCCTGTTCAAATAAAGGTTTACTAATAATAATAATTTCATTGTGCCATTCAGTGACTGAATTCTGTCCAGCAGATCCCATGCAATCTACCAGACATGAAAAAAAAACAAGGATTTTTATCAGTAATGGCCATGTTATTATCGTTGATATTATTGTTCTTTCCTGTGTTTTAATATTATAATTATTATTATTATTATTATTATTATTACCATTATTATTGTGGGATAGGCTCCAGCCCCCCTGTGACCCTGCAAAGGATAAGCGGTAAAGCTAATGGATGGATGGATGGATCATTATTATTATTAATATGTATTTAAATGTCTCAAAAAAGGATAAACAGTATAGTTAATGGATGGTTATGAACATTTTACAAAGTGACATGCGTGTACAAACAAAAGTTTCACAGTACAACATACAAGTACAATAATAACAATATAATTTATCTTAATTCAGGTTGTAGAGCTTTGAGGTTGCTATTACAATTTGAAGTGCTTCACAAATAAAAAGCATGATTTTTATTTATTGTTTATTTTAAATTCTTACTATCACTTGTACATGATATAGTGATAATAATAATAATGACAATAATAATAACAATAATAACAATAATAACAATAATAATACATTTAATTTATAGGTGCCTTTCTAGTCACCCAAGGTCACCGATATGATTCTCCTTCCTCTATGGAGTTTAGCCTCAAGCTTATTTAGATCTTAGATCTGATCTGAGGAGCAGCGTTGGCTTGGCCCCATGCTTATCTAGTGATTACTGGAAAAACAAAGACTTCCCTATTGGCCTTATTGTAACGCTGGCTTATATTAGCGTTAACTAATTATTGATTACACGTATTTCTGGGTCGTGGGCAAAGAACAGCAAGGGGACAGCTTGCATTCAACTCTTATTGTCTCGTTCCAACTACCTTGCCTCCCAGAATTCTCTCCGACTTTACACATCACTGTGCTGTGTGGCCTATCACTCCGCCCAATCTAAACTATCCTAATTTAAATAAAAATATAAAGAATATATTTCAAATAATAAACCATTATTTAACTCATATAAAACATTGAATCAATACCAAAATAATGTAATCTTTCTTACAATTCTTCACAAAATAAATCTCATCTTACACTATCATAAATGGATGACTTCCCTATTGGTCCTATCATAAATGGATGACTATACTGTCAGCACTCTGATTATTAGGCCTACATTGCCTGCGCTAGTCAAGTGGGTCATTGTTTGTCTGTATAGAGAGCGACCACTTGGGCAGTTTATCTAAATGTGGGTTGTCCAAGGACTAAGGTCGTATTGTTGAGTGATAGGCGAGTCGCGATTTTAAGCTCCTTCACCCAAAGCTGACCGAGCAAAAAGCAACGTGTTTGAAGCGCACCCAAAGGTAACGATTCCTTGAAAATCACTTGAGTTTTCATACCACACTTTACAAAACAATCTCTACCACATCTGAAGAAAACTAGCTGTTGTTGTTTGACTTTTAATGTTTTTGTGTGTAATTGGCTATCATTTATTACTATAGTACACTATGTAAATACATACTTTTTAAATTGTAATTGGAGTTCAACACATTAATGATATGTTGATTTCAACATAGTCTTTTATTTAGATGTAATTTTAGTGAGGCACTGAATAATTTTAGTATATATTATTATATATTTTATTGTTGCCCTCTCTCTCTCTTTCTGTCCCTCTTTCATATCCAAATGTAAATGTTGTCTTTTTGTGTCCTTTCTTTTATTTTAGTAGTGTCCTTTTGACCGAAGAAGAAGATATTCCACCATGAAGATGTTGAGTTTGTCTCTGCTTCTCCTCGCTGCTGTAGTTCTAAATGGAGCTGCAGGTAAGAAAACGTGTGTGTGTTTATTTGTACGCACACGTATGATAGCGTGTTCTGTGAAATATCTTCACCGATCTTTAATTTAATTAGTTATATATTTGGTGTACAGTTTGGTGATTGCAATTTTGCAAGTACGGTGTTGAAGTTCAGATTTGTCTATGTGAATCTTCCATCGACTCTACGCTATGATTCTGTTCAGTTGTACCAGGGTCATTTCAGCAGCTGGAACAGGGTTCAATTTTGGGTAAGTGTTCTAGCGCCCCCTGATGGAAAGTAAGCATTCTGTAAAGACATTGTTTTTATTTATTTTTCTCCTTATGAGTTCAGAAGATTGAATTCATGTGTGATGAATTAAACTATGAGTGAAACACTAAATGGAATGAATGAATGAATAAATGAATGAATTTACTCTCAAAACAACTGAGTTGTCATTGTCTTACTCCATCTGAAACATTTCTGCAATTACTCCAAACAAATTAAAATTAATGATTTTCTGTATCGGGTTGAACCACGGTTTATTTTTTTATTATCACTTCTGATTTTTCCTTAAGTATCTGTCTGTCTGTCTGTCTGTCTGTCCGTCCGCCCGCCCGTCAGTTGATTTATCTGATGATGTCTACTTTTCCTGACATGCAGAATCAGCGATGACAGCGGTGAAGGTGGAAGAGAGGAAGATGGAGGGAGGGAGGAACGAGGTAGAAGAGAGAAGAGTAGAGGGAGGCAGTCACACGGCGGAAGAGAGGAAGATGGAGGGAGGGGGAGAACGGCCAGCGCAGACGGTAGAGAGGAGTCAGTGGACGTCAGAGGAGAAAGAGAAGAAAGTTGAGGATGAGAAAAACATTGGTGAAAAACCCATCACAGGATTTATGGAGAGATTACCAAAGGAGGAAGAGAAGAGACAGAAGGTAGAGACAGAGGGATGGAAGGATGAGAAGAAAGAAAAGGTAGAGATGGGGGGATGGAAGGAGGAGAAGAAAGAAAAGGTAGAGATGGGGGGATGGAAGGAGGAGAAGAAAGAAAAGGTAGAGATGGGGGGATGGAAGGATGAGAAAAAAGAAAAGGTAGAGATGGGGGGATGGAAGGATGAGAAGAAAGAAAAGGTAGAGATGGGGGGATGGAAGGATGAGAAGAAAAAAAAGGTAGAGATGGGGGGATGGAAAGAGGAGAAGAAAGAAAAGGTAGAGATGGGGGGATGGAAAGAGGTGCAGGAGGTGATGGTGGGAGACCAGGAGGGAGTATGGCAGGAGGAGGAGGAGGAGGAAGAGGAAGGTGGGAAAGACAAACAAACAATGAAGGTCGAGGAGAACAAGTTAACGGTGGAGGAACACGGGTTTTTAGACCAGCCGAGAAGAGAGGAGAACGCGGAGGTTTCAGGAGGAGGTCCAGGGGAGATGGTAGGACAGATGAAAGAGGTGCTTGGAAAGGAGGTGTTTGGGGAGGAGATGTCAGGGGAGGAGCCAGCGAGCACACCGAGCACCACCAGCTGTCCCACAGGCTGGACGGAATACGAAGGACGCTGCTTCGCCTTCGTCCAAACCCCACGGACCTGGACTGAGGCAGAGGTCAGGAACAACAGACTATTCTTATGGAAACTGTCAACAGACTATTCTTATAGAAACTGTCAACAGACTATTCTTATAGAAACTGACAGACAACAGACTATTCTTATATAAACTGACAGACAACAGACTATTCTTATATAAACTGACAGACAACAGACTATTCTTATGTAAACTGACAGACAACAGAATATTCTTTATGTAAACTGACAACATACTATTCCTATATAAACTGACAGACAACTGACTATTCTTATATAAACTGACAATAGACTATTCTATATAAACTGACAGA
>JAPMUY010003707.1:57500-70000 GCA_026901105.3 Galaxias olidus
AAATGAAAATAAAACTATACACTCTATAAGAGGAACTCGTCCTTTGTATCCAGTCAGCAGCAGAGCGGCAGGCCGGTAATGGCTGACTATGTTAACAAACCACTGGTGTGCGTTCACTGTCAGGAATCAGCAAAAGAAGGTAAAACTCTGCGGACTGTATGAGTCTTTATTAATCAGAAAGGAAGACATTTTTATCATTTAACAGTGGGTTGGTTTGATCGATCTGCTTTGTGCCTTCATCTTCTTCACTATTTTGAAAGATTGATTGTGCAATATACTGTTAAGCCAGCTGAGGCTTTCTCATGACTTTTAAAGCGCTACAATTCAATGCACTTTTAAATGTAGGATTAACAGATGTCTGTCGTGTTTGTGTCTGTTTGTGTGTTTGTGTTTACCCATGTGTTTCTGTATGTACTTGATATGCTGTGCATTCATCCGTGTGTACTTACTTGCTGATGTCTCTGGATATTTGACCATAAACGTGCGTCTAAGTCTGTTTATTTGTGTGTGTTTGCGTATGTGTGTGTTTGTGTCTGTGTGCGTTTGTGTCTGTCTGTTTCTGTGTGTCTCTCTGAGTGGGTGTTTGTGTGTGTTTATGTGTCTGTGTGCGTGTGCGTGTGCGTGTGCGTGTGTGTGTGTTTTACCAGACAACAACAGATTCCCCAGATGGCTGCTCCTGAGCTTTGGAGTGCTGTGCATTCTACAAGCCACTCTCAATGTCTCTCTGCGTCTCTTCCACTGTGAGGCTGCCATTATTATTATTATTATTATTATTATTATTATTGTTATTATTATTATTATTATTATTATTGTTATTATCATTATTATCATCATCATCGTCGTCATCCGCTTTGTTTGGGGTCGGGTCGCGGAGGTAGCAGTTCAAGCAGGGCATCCCAAACTTCCCTTTCCCGGGCCACATTAACCAGCTCTGACTGGGGGATTCCAAGGCGTTCCCAGGCCAATGTGGAGATACAATCCCTCCACCTGGTCCTAGGTCTGCCCCGCGGCCTCCGCCCAGCTGGACGTGCCTGGAACACCTCCCTAGGGAGGCGGCCAGGTGGCATCCTTACTAGATGCCCGAACCACCTCAACTGGCTCCTTTATACGTATAATAATAATAATAATAATAATAATAATAATAATAATAATAATAATAATAATAATTATTATTATTATTACACTATATATTATTTAACTTGTTTTCATAGGAGTGGGTTTAAAATGACACTGTCTGCAGACCCGGTCTTTGATTGGTGGACAGTTCTTATAATAGTCTCTAGTTTTAGTAAAAAGCCAAAAGTCAATCTCAACATCAACTACTTTTTTGTGGTAAGAGAACTGTTAGAACCAAAATTGCTTAAATTCCCCCTTTCACTTCTGCGATGAAAGGTTTCTTACACTGAAAGGTGATAAACTTTGAACTTTGACATCTTTGTCCTTAGAGAACAAAAATAAAACTATTCAGTTGCTGTGGAAACGGCTTTGCTTTTTAGACCCTTTAAATGGGATCACAACTAAAGGGACAGTACACCAAAAATCAGACCAGGCCACCCACAACCTGGATGCAGCTAGATGCTAAGTGTGAGACATAATTTCTTACTGGATTTAAATTTAATTTTTTAATTTTAATTTATAATTTTTGTTTTTTAAAGTCAACATTTAAGAACCTTTTTGAAATCTGAACTGTGTACAATGACAAAAATAACAAAAAAAAATGTTTTATTCGTTGAGTTTTTACAACATGAGTAATCAAACAATTTCTTATGTGTATTTTTATCTTAGATGAAGTGAGAGCTCAGTGTGATTTTAATGAGACGTGGCGTTGTGATGAGAACACACACCGGGTAAGGATAACCACCATGGCCGGTATATACTTATACTCTGATGGAATTATTATTTCAATATACACAGGATAGGATGTTATAATATCCATTATGCCATATTCCAAGATGAGCACTTCAAAAGACAATATTTTAGAATGGACTTGGGTTGAGAGCAGATATGTCATTGGGGTTATCAAGTGGGCACCCTCCATCCCAGATGTTTCGTTCATTTGAGCCCACGACACCTCCAGAAGGCTTAACGATGAGCAATGACGTCTCAAAGCCACCAGTCTATATCCGCTCTCGGCACGGCCAGATGTTTAAAAAAAAAAACAACAACAAAAAAACATTCTTTGTTTATTAAACTGAGAGATACCCCATATACCTGTCCCTAATTCCTATTCCTGCAGGCTTTCAATGCCAACTCTGCAGAGATACTTACCATCTGAAAGAAGATAATCTTTCCCTACTCTGTTACTGCAGGCTTAATATATGACGCTCTGCAGATGTCCTTATACCTGTCCCTATTCCCTATGCCTGCAGGCACTTTCTGCCAACTCTGCACGGATACTTACCACCTGAAAAGAAGATAATCTTTCCCTACTCTGTTACTGCAGGCTTAATAAATGACACTCTGCAGGAAAGACTTACCTTTTATACCATTGTCCTGAGATTAACCCTTTCTTGGTTTTTCAGCATGATGTTCTTTACTTTTGTGCCCATGTAGGATCCTTCCTTTTCAGCCACAGCCGCTGGCTACTTCTTTCTGCTATATCTGATATAGCTTTTCTGGTCTGGCGCAAATCTTTGCCGCAGATCCCCTTGAGGAGTTTGGTTGTTGATATTGCCACAAATCCACGGCATCCAACTTCCACAGGGCACACCTTTGTTCTCCAACCTTGCTATTCTGCTTCAGCTGCTAATTTGCTGTAGCGGAGTTTCTTTCCTTCGTAAGCCTCGTCGATTGCTTCTTCTTGCTGGACTGTTAGCTCTATAAAGTAAACAATTTGCTGTGTGTTAGACCAGAGTAATAAGTCTGGTCTTAAGTTGGTTGTTGCGATCTCCGATGGGACTCTCAGTTGTTGGCCGACATCAGCAAGCATTTTCCAATGACATGCTCTCCTCAGCTGCCCTGAGCTTTGCTTTGCTCTATAACTCTTCTTTCCTGGAACTACCTCCCTGACAAAGCGAATGTGGTGCATGTCACCCTCTGCAATTGGCAGGGCATTAACTGTTGAGCGCCTATGCTCTATTGCTTCAAGCATTTTAGTGCTTGATTGTGGCGCCAGGTGTGTCTTCCTTGAGTAAGGCTCGTCCTGCACCCAGCCATTATGTGTTTGAGATTAGCCTTCCCACCACAGAGGGGGCAAGTTGGATCCTCTCCTACCCATTGGCTGAGATTTGTTGGTGTTGGCAGTACGTCGTAGGTTGCCCAACAATGAAGCTATTTCTTGTGGATTCCATTCCCCACAAGTCTTTCCAGGTAATTTTCCTCTGCTCTACACTTTCCCAGTTCACCTATCGCCCCTGTTTGGATTGTGAGACAGTTTTAGCGCTCCTTACTGCTTCCTCTTGTTTACGTATCTGTTCTATCACTAATTTGCGTTGTTCGAAAGGGGTTGCTTTTGACCATCTCTGTTTACTTGTACCAAGTCCAAGTCCTCCTCGTCCATGTTGTACTTGTCCTACTATTTCCGTATGTTTAAGGGCTGCTTTTGCTTGCAGTACGGCCTCTTTGGGATTCCATTTCTGTTGCCAATGTGGGTGCCGCTTTTCTTATTGTATTATCTCGGGATTCCGCAAGTGTCATTTCTAGTTTTAGTTCAGAAGTTCCAAAGCTCCTTTCCCGTAAAGGGCCAGGCTACTAAGACACCGTGGCACCCCTAGCCATTTCCCAGCATAAAAGCTGACTCTTCTTTCTAGCTTTTCAACTTTAGTGATAGGTACATCATACACTGTCAATGGCTACATGAGCCGGGGTAGAAGTCCAAACTGTAGGCACCATAGTTTTAGCTTTCCTGGCAACCCTGACTTCTCAATGTTCTCTAGGGCTCTGTTCAGTTCTATCCTTAATTCCTCCACCTGCTCCGAGTCTTTAAGGGTAGCATTGGACCACTTTCTGAGGCTTTTGACAGGCTTTTCGATCACGGTTGGAATTGGATCCTCATCTATGAAGAAAATTTTGTTGCACAATTTTCCCTTAACAACTGATATGCTTCTGGATTTGCTTAGTTTTACTTTCATTCTAGCCCAGTTAAGGTTATCATTAAGTTTGCTTAGCAGTCTTTCAGTCAAATCAAATCAGGCTAGCGTGCTCCAGACACCCGGAGAAGCCTGAAATGCCTGCTTTCTGTACTGAGGTATCTGTTAACTTGTTCTTTATAAGGTATTCGCTCAGTCTTTGTGCTACTACGCAAAAAAATATTTTCCCCTCCACATTAAACAAGCAAATTGGTCTGAACTCGCTCATGTCACTAGAATCTTTCTCTTTGGGAATCAGTACTCCTCTGGCTCGCCGCCTTGATCTGGGAATGATTTGTTTTTGCCATGCCAGCTTCAGTAGTTTCCAAAGGAAACGTAGGACATTAAACAGTCTGTAAGGTACTCCGTTAGGTCCTGGTGCCGATGCTGCTCTTGCACGTCTGACTGCATTTTCCACCTCTTTCCATTTTGGAGGGCTGGTGTCCATTTGCTCGACTGGGTCCTCAATTGGTGGAATATCTGTGGGAATTGTGAGTTCCTCATACATTTTCTCATCTGTGTGAGTTTCTTTTAGGTGGAACTCCAGTTCCTGTTTGGTGGTTTTCAGCGTTCCGTCTTTTGCTTTGTTGAACAAGGACTTTGTAAACTTTAAGTGTCTTTGTAGAATTGACTCCTTGCTCGTTCTTTCTTCTTTCGGTTTCTTCGTAGGTTCTCGGCTCTCCTCAATGTTGTCAACCGCTTCTTTAAGCTGTCCTGCAAGTCTTTAATGCCTGCCTTTTCTGATTCAGACGCCTTTCTCCATAGCTTTTTTAATAGCCTTCTTTCTTTTACCAGCTTGTCGATCTCTTGTTGCCTCCTCGATTTTCTTGGCTCCACCTGGGTTTTTTGAAGCTTTTCCAGTATGCCAAATCTCTCCTTTCCATAATCATATATGATATCGGCAATTTTTTCCAGCTTCCTTTCCACTGTGCCCCTTAGCTGTTCAAGTGCCTTTTTCAGATCCATGTTAATAGAGACCCAAACATTCTTTTCAGCAGCTGATGGCCACTTTACTTTAGGTTTTTTGTCACTGATCTTCTACTTGGAGGTTTTTTGTGCTTGATCGGGCTCTACCACCTTATCCCCTTGTCTTTCGGTGCTAGTCTGTGCCGCTTCAGTGCTGGAGTTGTTGATGGCCTGCGGACTTTGGTTTGTGACCAGCCGCTGGCCTTCATTCGACTTACTTGCTTGACTTCTTAAAATGTACTGGTCAATGCGATGCTCCTGCTTCTTCCTACTTCTTCCTTTCTTACTTTGGTGTATTCTCAGGCCCCTATGATTGCATTGGTTTCTGAAGTGCTTCTCGTGCTCATAGTCGTTGCGTTGCTTAGGGTCAAAACCATGTTATCAGTATGTGAGTCATCTTCCGCCCCCGCTCTCGCAGACTCTGGGGGTATTTTCACTTTAGTTTTGTTCGTAGCTTTTTGCGGGTGCACTCAGTCCACAGAATAGTGTTTAGTGCTGCAGACATGATTTGCTAGCCCATGTCTGCCCCATTGGGGTCTATTCCCTCCGGTCCAATCTGTCACAAGGACTTTCCCTTGTTGTCAGTTATTCTATTCACAACAGTCACCAGAAAACCATCTGGATGGACATTTCAATCTACACAGGATAGGATGTTATGTGATCCATTATGCCATAGTCCAAGATGAGCACTTCAAAAGACAATATTTTTGAATTGAATTGAATTGAACCCATTGACTGGAAGACTTCTTTGGTGGATGTAATTTATGGTCATTGTAGAGCAATTTTATGTTACGGAAAACTAGGAAGTCGTAATGCAAAAATTGGAAAAACTGTTGAAAAAATGAACAATAAGCTACCAACTAAACAGTACATCATCAAAAAACATTCATGAAATATGCTCAAATAAATCACTTCAACACAAAGAAATACCACAGTTTCATTGAAATAGAAATTTACAATGCTGTAGTATTGCTAAATAAATAAAAGGCTATCAAAAATAATAGTTTTCAGAGATAATCACCATATATAAACTTATGTGTTTGCATACGTGTTTAAATCTGTTTAAATTAAACCAATTTGTAACCGACGTTTACAAAAAAAAACAAGATTATTATAATTGTAATTATCATAATAAACCGATGTTTACAAATGAAATATATAATTATAATAGTTATAATTATTATTATAATAAACCAAAGTTTATACTTGTCTACTCCAAGTAGGGAATGAGTCTTTACCCCGAGTGAAGGAGTTCAAGTATCTCGGGGTCTTGTTCTCGAGTGAGGGGAAAATGGAACGAGAGATGGGCCGGAGAATTGTAGCAGCGGGTACGGTGTTGCAGTTGCTTTATCGCACCGTTGTGACGAAGAGAGAGCTGAGCCAGAAGGCAAAGCTCTCAATCTACCGATCTATCTTCATTCCTACTCTCACCTATGGTCATGAAAGGTGGGTCATGACCGAAAGAACGAGATCGCGGATACAAGCGGCGGAAATGAGTTTCCTCCGGAGGGTGGCTGGCATCTCCCTTAGGGATGGGGTGAGAAGTTCAGCCATTCGTGAGGGACTCGGAGTAGAGCCGCTGCTTCTTTGCGTAGAAAGGAGCCAGTTGAGGTGGTTCGGGCATCTAGTAAGGATGCCACCTGGCCGCCTCCCTAGGGAGGTGTTCCAGGCACGTCCAGCTGGGCGGAGGCCGCGGGGCAGACCTAGGACCAGGTGGAGGGATTATATCTCCACACTGGCCTGGGAACGCCTTGGAATCCCCCAGTCAGAGCTGGTTAATGTGGCCCGGGAAAGGGAAGTTTGGGATGCCCTGCTGGAACTGCTACCTCCGCGACCCGACCCCGGACAAAGCGGATGAAGATGATGATGATGATGATGATAAACCAAAGTTTACAAATAAAATATATAATTATAATAGTTATAATTATTATAATAAATCGATGTTTACAAATAAAAAGTATAATAATTATAAATATTATAATAATAATTATTAAATTATTATTATTATTATTATTGCCTTTATTAATAGTTAATTTTCATTCATAAAAAGTATAATAATTATAATTATTATATTATTCTATATTATAATAATTATTATAAATATTATTATTATTATTGCTTTTATTAATAGTTAATTTTCATTCCATTCCTTTCTCTTACCAGGAAAGCATCTGCTGTCCACATGGCTGGGTCCACTTCCTGGAACGATGCTTCCTTGTTGAAGCGACCAATCAGAGCTGGACTGAGGCTGAGGTATGCTAATTTAAAATGCCATATCCATTTTAGACATTCCTGTTCTATGTTTAAGCCCACCAATCACAGGGCTAGACTGTTCGATTGTTGAGGAGATGATAATGTCGTAATACCTTGCAGTAGGAAAAAGTAACCGTTTAAAACAACCTCATCCTCTCCTCCCCTCTCCTCTCCTCTCCTCTCCTCTCCTCTCCTCTCCTCGCCTCGCCTCTCCTCTCCTCTCCTCTCCTCTCCTCTCCTCCCCCCATTCCCTCCACTCTCCTCTCCTCTCCTCTCCTCTCCTCTCCTCTCCTCTCCTCTCCTCTCCTCTCCTCCCCCCATTCCCTCCCCTCTCCTCTCCTCTCCGCTCCTCTCCTCTATTTAGAGCTACTGTGGGGTTAAGGGGGCTAACTTAGCATCGATCCACAGCAGTGCTGAACATGTCTTCATCCAGAAGCTTATCTTAGACCAGCTTCACTCTTTACCCAGGACCTGGATAGGAGGGCAGGACATCAAACAGGTACACCTGCTGCAATGGCAGAATTTCGATGACTTGCATTTGTATACACTGATGAATGACTGTTCAAACTGGTTGATGTTTTAACTGATTGACTACAGTTGCATGCCGTAAACTAAACGTGTTCATGTTTTGTTTAGAGAATAGCAAAGGTTGTTATTCTTGTTGTGAAAGGGTCACATTGAGGTCAGGAGGCAAAGGGTCACACTGGAGACAGGATGTCTGCAGATAAGACAGCCCCAGGGCTTAGGATGCATATGTGACTTAGGTTAGGGAGAAGGACACACCTCGGTTTGGTATATAAGAAAGCAGATTTCAGAAGTAAATTGTCATCTCCTTTGGACAGTGTCTTAAACGCTGTGAGGGGTGATCCTTTTTAAAACGCATTTGATCCGTTGCAGAAGCACCTTTTTTTAACAAAATACTGGTATTGAACTTAATTATTTGGTCTCACCTTGTTTAATATTTAGAATTTCCATAACACTGCCTGCCCTCCACGTGCAGTAAATTGTATTCAGTCGAGAGGGACACATCATTTAGCCTTAGATATGTGATTCTGCTACGCAGTCGCAATTCCACAGTTTTGGAAACAACTGCTTTAGATTTGTAAACAATCACTTCAGACTCCGTAAAATCAAACTAACATATCTATTGGTCCTGCCTTAACAAAGAATATATCTTTCCTCTCCTCCTCTCCTCTCCTCCTCTCCTCTCCTCTTCCCTCCTCTCCCCTCCCCTACCCTCCTCCACCCTCCTCTCCTCTC
This sequence comes from Galaxias olidus, assembly GCA_026901105.3. Classification (NCBI taxonomy): domain Eukaryota; kingdom Metazoa; phylum Chordata; class Actinopteri; order Galaxiiformes; family Galaxiidae; genus Galaxias; species Galaxias olidus. The sequence goes on from JAPMUY010003707.1 coordinate 66,047, forward strand.
CACTCCCCTCCCTTCCCCTCCTCTCCCTCCCCTTCCCTCCCCTCCCCTCCTGTCCTCTCCTGTCCTCTCCCCTCCCCTCCTCTCCCCTCCTCTCCGCTCCCCTCCTCTCCTCTCATCTCCCCTCTTCTCCCCTCCCCTCTCCCCTCTCCTCTCCCCTCCCCTCCTCTCCTCTCCTCTCCTCACCCCTCCCCTCCTCTCCTCTCCTTCACCTCCCCTCCCCTCCACTCTCTCTCCTCTCCTCTCCTCTCCTCTCCTCTCCTCTAGGAGGGTATATGGTTGTGGAGTGATGGTTCCAAGTTTGACTATTTTATCTGGAGGAATGGACAGCCTGATAATTTCAAAGAAAGAGAACACTGTCTGGTGATGAACTGGGGAGGTATACACACACACACACACACACACACACACACACACACACACACACACACACACACACACACACACACACACACTCAGTGTCTGGTGATGAACTGGGGAGGGTTTTTTGTATTTATTTTTTCTCTGCAGGATATTAACACAAACAACATAGTGTCCTCAATCAGATTCAGTTGGTCATTTAAGGGACCATTTATGATAATATACTTATATGTATAATTTAATTAAGTAATAACATATAATTTTTGTATAATTTTAATCCTAATTGTACCATTTACTGTACAAAGCGAAGATCCACAACAAAAGCCACTCATTAGAACAACCGTTTTCTTGTAGTGAAGTACATTTGAGTGGAGTCATTTCAACCACATAATCCTAATAGAGGCCCTGTCACCGAATGTTTAATGCGTTGTTGCTAGTGGTAACAGAGACGCAACGCCATGTTGGAGGACCAATTCTGTGCTACTAGCTGCAAAAAAAGTATCCAGACTTGTCGCTACAGTAGTAGGCTAACTATGCAGTTGCTGACATATTCTCTTTATTCTCGACGCCTCTGGACCCCCATGGCGGACGATGTAAAAGTGGGCGTATTCATGACGTCAGTGACAAGCCTCTATTCTTGTCCAATCGTCAACCTTATTCAGCCATGGCCATTTCCAGTGCTAAATATGTTGTTTGTGCATCTTTGTTTGTAGAGGATAAACGCTGGAACGACCTAACTTGTATGACCCAGAACCCCTTTATCTGCAGCAAGAAGATCTGATCACACAAACCTGTACCTTTGTTAAGAATATTACGTTTCAACTTGAACACATATGCTTGTCTTGACATATATATAAACAGATGAATGTCTATATATACAACATTTATGAACGTTTATCCTTCTCTCTGCTTGTGAATCAATGTAAAACAAAATGCTTTAAAGATGATAACACTTTGATTAAAGGTTGTGGTTTTTTTTTGCTGGAAGGAGTTTGTTATTATTCATATGTTTAGCGTTCTCCTCTCCTGTCCTCCTGGTAAACCTATCGTAACCCCCAAGCATCAATCAATAATTAATAATTTATTGATTATTTTTTACATTTAACTGATATTGCGTGATTCAAACTTACATTAAAATTCGAACTTTTTCCTTGGCTTTCGGTACGTCATGATATGGTGCCGGTATTTTTTGCACAGTGTGTATTGTTATGTTAATGGGTCGCTCGTTGTATTTATACATTTTATGTGTTTATACCTGTACAACACTTTGGTCAACATGTGTTGTTTTTAAATGTGCTATTTAAACCCTGCATAGGATAAGCGGTATAGCTAATGGAAGGTTTGTTAAAACACTTCTACGTGGCTTGTATCTTTAAACCTCAAGCAAGCCTCACTTGTACAGGAAGCAGATGACCATGCAATTAGCCCAGCCCATCCTCTTGCTCTAAAGGGCTTTTTTGTACTTTTCTAAACTCAGTATTGTTGATATGCCTCCTGCAGGGCCAACGTGAAACTGCAACTTCCTCATTTTCCCAGCCCTCTGGCTTCTGACATCGACAAGTCACTGATACGCCAACTTTCAGTTCAGACATCACAAAAACACAGACAAACACAAAGAAATACTGCCAATGGATGGATGGATGATTTGATACGTACATGCATACTTGATTAGGTTGTGCTTACTTTGCTGTTTGTTTTTATGCCCTATAACCTTTAACCTTTTGGCCAGGTCGTCATTGTAAATGAGAACAACTCCAATTTTCCTTGCTAACCTCGAGTTTTATCGGAGTAGTTTAACCTCCCTTCGTAGAATAGGCCCCCGGTTCTCAACTGACCTGCTAGATCAAGGAAATAAAAACATCCTTTTAGTGATGTAGCAGTCTCACATGTAAATAAACAATGATGACCCTTGACCCCTAAAGGACATGGTGAAGGATGAAGGATTTAGGATGAAGCTCCGATCTCAGACTTCCTATATTTATAAATGGAGGCTTATCGTTGGAGTAAACAATTCATCCGTCCCCTTGTTATAGATGTGTGCATTGAGCTAGCCTTTGGTTTTTTATTCAAACAGGAAATAGTAAATGTAAATGGACTGCATTTATATAGCACTTTTCAACCGGAAGGGAACAAAACGTTTTACAGCCTTGCCTTTCATTTACCCATTCACACACACACATACACACGCACACACACACACACACACACACACACACACACACACACACACACACACACACACACACACACACACACACACACACACACACACGGATGGTGACAGAGCTGCCATGCAACCCTTATTGTTTTATCTTTGGCCAACTCTTTTAAACAAGACATGCACATTCTTGTCGTAATAATAAGTCTTCTGGGATTTCCAACTTCTGCTTTCCTTTAAGTTACATCACAACTGGACTCATGTACACATACACACACACACACACACACTCACACATACACACTCATGCAAACCGCCCAGTACACGCACAAACACACACACACACACACACACACACACACACACAGACACACGAGCGCACACACACGCGTACACACACACAAACACACACACACACACACACACACACCCACACACACAAACATTGTACCCTGGTGATGTCCACAGAGGAACAAGCTATTTGTGAGTCAGCAGAAAAACAAAGATGGCGGACTATGTCAACGAACGACCAGTGTGTGTTTCTTGCCATGGATCGAACAAACAATGTAAGAAGTGTTTTTTTAATAATAATAATAATAATACATTGAATTTATAAGGCGCCTTTCAAGGCACTCAAGGTCGCTGTACAGTTTTATTTCTTACATACATTTCTTTACAGACTTAATCAATTATTAATGTTCATTTACCGAAAGTAATTCAATTGTTATTATTCAAAAACAGATAAATAATGAATTGGTTTACTTCAACAGCTTTTTGACATTTTCTTGTCTCATAATCGTAATTAGCATACAGTGTTTTCCATGCTGTTGTATTGACATGTCGAAACTTATGGTAGCTCTGGAATAAAATATATTCACCCTTATGATTGATGCAATTAGGATATTTGTTTTTTATTTATTATGTTTTAATATTTCACAACTGTGTGTCAGTGTTTACTTTATACGATTAACGGTAAATAAATATATATAAAAATAAATACAGTACTGTGCAAAGGTTTTTGGCAGGTGTGAAGTCTTTAAAGTAAGGGAAATATATATATATATGTATATATATATATATATATATATACATATATATATATATATATATATGTATATATAAATGTTAATTGTTTATTATTTTTGATCATTTCATAAAATACAAAGTGAGGGCAAAGCAAATCTGTTTCAAATCAACATTTGGTGTGACCACCCTTCGCCTTCAAAACAGCATCCCCTACCTAAAACTTATGCCCAGTACTGTAAATAAACTGTAATCATGGACTACACGTAATGGTGTGTTTGTAAACCCAGCTAAAGACATCAGGCTCATGAGAGGGCTGCTCCTGAGTTTTGGACTGCTGTGCGTTCTACAAGCCACTCTCAATGTCTCTCTGCGTCTCTTCCACTGTAAGTCTTTTTCAAGCGAAACAAAATATA